>CATIWR010079348.1:0-25101 GCA_949677035.1 Omphalea diandra
CAAACTCTCTCTCTCCTTGTGTCATATACATATATGTACATCAAGTAAATGTTTGATTGTGTGTAGGATGGATAAAACCTTTATGCATATGTATTTTGAACATGAATGATATGAGTTATGTAAATGAATATGGTTGTTACACTACTTTTCTTGGATCCTCCAACAACATCCAAGTACAATTGGTTGATGTTGAAGGCTTAAGATTCCTTAGTACCCTTCAATAAATGTAAAGTAGCTTTAACAATACTTCTCTCCACCATATCCTAATAAATATGAATAATCATTATGAAATATAATTGAAGTAATTATAATTGCAATTTCTTCAAAATAAGAAATAGTGCATTGGTGTCCTATGATTTTTTATAAACAAATTGATTATCACTATTCTTAATATGTGTCTTCTTGCAAATCTCAAAATCTATGGATGGATGTTTTGATCTTTTCTCATGAAATAAAATTTTATTACTTTAGTCAAAATATTTTATTAAATAAAAAAAGATAAATAAATAAACTAACTAGACCCAAGGTACGCTCAAGGAATGATCTAGATCTAGTTGTATCGCAGGACAAACTAGTACTAACCCTAACAGTCTTTGCGCGTCTATTTTTACAAGCTTAGGCAAATCAAGCTTGAAATTCTAGCTTTTTCCATTTCTACTTTCACAAATTCCAAATATCTTTAAGGATACATTCTGGTCTATTACCATTTTTCCAATGGGATAAATTATTTGAATACCACCTAATAGTTACCATGGACTCCATTGCGACATCCCGAAAAAAATATTTATGGAATATAAGGAAATAAAATATAAACACATGAATTAAAATTGTATTAATTTAAAATTTAAATTATGCTTTGAACTCCTCCCAATAGAAATCCTTGATGTTTGTTGACATCGATCTCCAAACCAAACCTTCAAGGTCCAAACGCTTCCTAAAAATTAGGAAAAAAATGCAACTAGAACATCGATTTCTTGGGATTAAACTGAAAAAAAATGCAAAGTTGCATAATATAAACTAAATATATTTATTTATATAATTATAATATACCTCATACTGACGACCTGTAGCCTAGGTCGACGAAAAGATAAAAGATAAAGGTGATGAAAAAGAAGGGGTATCATGTTAGACTCGACTATTACCTCGTGTAGCACCTCACCCTAATGAAATCCCATGATATTGATCATTCCTTGGCATCCTATGAAATATATAAATATGTATGCTTAGAAATTTACTTACATTCAAGCATTATAATATAAATATTATAAATTGAGTTGTGATAGCATTACCTCTAATCACTATCGATGTTAAGTAAATTAACATAATCATCATCTAATTCTTCATTTTCTAACGCATTATCCTCATTATCACTTTCACCAATACAATAAATGAACCCATTGATCAATCAAGCTTATTCATTGATCTTCAACCTGAAGGTCGATTTCATGAATCTCTATGTCATCATCTTGGAAAGGTTCACTATTGATAATTGAAACTTTCATCATAGATCTAGCATTTAATTTGCAAATAGCCCATGAATCATTCTTGTCCCGCTTTAAGTTAGGATATATAGCATAATAGATCAATGTTGCTTGCCATGCAAGGACAAATAGTTCATACTTATTGAATCTCTTTTTATAGTTTATATCAACGAGTTTATATTGCTTGTAAACAATCATACCAACATTTAATCTAGGATTGAACCATTCACAATTGAATAAAATAGTTCTTTTGTAGGGTACTCTAACTCCAACACTTTAGTTAATTGATCGTAGTAGTCACTCTCATTAGCAATATAATTTGTACCCTTTATGAAATCTCACTATTATTAGTTACTGTATCAGAACCATGTTCTCTCAAATGAAATTTGTAACCATTGACATAATATCCATCATACAACTTTGCAGTACACAAAAAACCTTTTGCCAAATCCTTGATGAAAATGTTGGTAACACTATTTGATCAATTATGTGGCTACAATTTATATTAATTCAACTACTAAGCATTAAATTGTGTTACTCATACTTGAAAATACAACATTATCATGCATTTTATATACTCACATATTAATTGAACCAAATGGCAAAATCATGCTCCACATATGATTCAAACTGATTATCAATAATTGTTAGGTAACTTTGTTATGACCTTGACATGTAAATCCTTCATAGCATATGAACAAAACAACAACCATAAGTATGTACAAGTGTAATTCCATATTATCCCTGTAAAATAGAATTTGAGATGAATACATACTCAATAAAAGGTGTTACTTTGTCATAGTTCAGTAGAATGTATATATGTGCAATGATATTCATTGTTAGTCAGCATTTTTATTTTGAACTCCCTAATGGGTGACCTACAAGTTTGAATATAATAAGCATCCCATTATATTCTTAATAATCCCCTTTACATCCTTCATTATTTTGAGAGACTTTTTGATGTCGTGTATTAACTTGGGGCTCAAAGTAGTGTATACAAAAAGTTGAAGCTTTTGCAACCAAATATTCATTGCATATCGAACCTTCAACCTGAGATTTATTTCACACATTATTTTTTAACTTTTAAAGGTACCTTTTAAATGGATACAACCATTAATATTGAATTAGATCTGTAATTCTTGCTTTATGTAGAAGATGAATTGGGAGATGTTTTATACACTAAAATAAGCTTGAACGAAATATATGTTTAAACATATAAAAAAATAATAGGAATCTCTTACTCTAGTCACTTATATCATTCACATGCAGAACATTTGAAGTTAAATCCTTAAAGAAAAGGCTCAACTCTGTTAGGGCTTGCCAAATATGTGCTAGAAGTAGTTCTTGGAATGCAATTGGTATCAACCACTGCATGAACACATGACAATCGTGACTTTTCATTTCAAACAAATTTAAGCCTTTGCATGTCCACACATCTGCCCATATTTGAGACATATCCATCTAAAAATCACAATCCTTTAATCTATTCTCTTAGAGCCTCTTTTTCTTATTTGTCAATAGTGTAACAGACTTTAGGATATTTTTTAGTTCTAGGATCATGATCTAATTCAAATCTTCAACAAAACAATTTCAAATCTTCCCTTAATTTAGCATTATCTTTAATTTTTCCTTCCACATTCATCACCATATATTAAAATATTATCAAAAATATTTTTCCCAATGTGCATCACGATTCTATTTTTAAGGAAGGTTATTTTGTTCCTCTAAAATGGATGTTTATTTTGTACAAATTTATGTTGATTGTCAAACCACGATGTCTTGCCCCTTTTGGCAAAGTAAAAGGATTTGAGTTGTCCATATAATAAGGACATACCAACTTTCTTTTCGTACTCCACTCTGACAACATATAATATGTCGGGAAATCACTAATTGTCCACATCAATGCAACATGTAGTTGAAAATTCTACTTCTTTGACACATCATACATTTTCACCCTAACTTCCCATAACTTCTTCATTTTTGTAATGAAAAGTTATAAGAATACATCTAACTTCTCTTTTAGATTCCTAGGTCTTGAAACTATCACAATTAAAAATGTGTATTATTCTTTCATATACGACATGAGGGTAAATTGTATGGAGTGACTATTATAGGATCAGATGAATATTGTTGTCCTGACTGACCGAATGGTTGAAACCCATCTATGCAAAGTCTAATCTTACATTCCTACATTCAGCTACAAATATCGAATGCATCATATTGAAAACCTTCCATGCTTTCGAGTTTGAACAATGCCTCATCATGCATTCTTTCTTTTTCACATGTTCGGCATGCCATCTCATATCTTTAGCCATGGCTTTCAACGCATATAACCTTTGTAATCTTGGAGTGAGCGAAAAGTAGTACATTTTCTTATAAGGAGTTGTCCATTTTTTCTTAGAACTTCAAACACTAGATGGCTTATACCACATAAATGCATGAAACTTGCAACTAGTCAACTCATTATCTTTTCGCCAATATAGCATACAACCATTCTTACAATAATGAATCTTTTCTACTGGTAAACCCATTCCTTGTACTAATTTCTTTATGATGTAGAAGTAGATGTCCTTGATCATAACATTATCAATTGGTAACAACTTTTGCATTTATTAGCATATGTCCTCATAATACCTTTTAGACATGATGTTCTACCTTAATGTTTAATAATCAAGCAACAACCGATAGTTGTGAATGGTGCAACATCCAACCCATACTTCTTTATCTATAGCTTGTAATATGTTACAAAAAATATTATGCTTTAGCATTTGGCACTTTGTTTACATCACTTACATGAAATGATGGACCAACGACATTAAATACCATTTCATGTTAGGTGTTATGAGCTTTATAATCTACAACAGAAGGAAATCTATTTCTTCCACACCAATTAATATTCCCAAATCTACTCTCACATATAGTTCACCATGTCTACACTATTGATAATAACTAGGTACAAATCCATATTTAGCCAGATGATACCTAACTATTTCAACATCATCATATCGTCGATTTTGACACCTTCTATGATTATATCTACATCTTATCTTTTTTACATCTATTTACTTTGGAGGGCCGTAAGAAAACATTATAAAAGTTTCCATGCCCTCTAAAAACTCTAGATTTAAGAACCCACCAGTTAGCCTATGGTACATCCATTCATGATATGAACTCATTATTTTATACTAAAAATTACGTCGTAGACAAACAACTATTATTATGTTTCACATTTTTAATCTCATGCCTAGGATTCATTCAATTTCATGTATTGTCAAGATTTGAGCCTAATCCATTTGAAAAGGCATTGTCTATTATCCTAATGCATTTGTATAAATTTTAGTAATATGTCCCCACAATTCTCTAAGGGCATGATATAAAATATGTACAAACAAATGCGATAAACAACTTATCATAGGTTTCATTTCACATTAATCTGCACATATTTCAATATGCACATGGAGAATAATATCATATTACCAAAATTCATACTCATGTCACTATTGTATTCAGACAATATATTTTCAAATTGTTTTATGGGACAATTTAATGAATTACTTACACTTAATGTGAGTAATTCACCTAATGGGCTTGCGAGTTTCTAGGACTTAACCTTAGTAGTCTAACAAAATTTTGGCAAAGTTTTGATATAACTAGAACTACCAAAATTCAATATGAGGTCTTTAATTAACGTCCTTGTAAGAAAAAGATACTTCTAATATATCTCCACCCATAACCCCTAATATTACGAAAAACCCTACATGAAAAAAACACTTCTAATGCAACTATTCATCACAACTCAATATTACAACTCATCATTGTTCATCATCAATTTTCTAAATTTATAAAAATTAATGTATATTATATAACAATAATTAAATGAACATCACATTTCATAATTAAGAATAATATAATAATTTACTAAATCAATTAATTCCAATAATATTAATAATAAATTACAAAAATAAATAAATTAATTCAAACAATATTAATTATAATTTCAATAATTAATTATAAATTATTTACCTAAACCCTAAATAATATATAAATTAATTACCAAGTTAATATTCATAATTAATTGAAAGATTATTACAAACATGAATAAATAATTCCTAATTTTCTAATTAATTCCAACAATATTAATTATTAAATAATTTATATTATTCTATCTAATATACAATTTAAAATAATATACTAAATATTACTTCATAACAACTTAAATAAATTTTTTATTTCCTAATTAATATATATATAGTAAAAATTAATTCCTTAGTTATTAATAAATTCCTAATAATTCAGAACTTGCTAATTAAATAAATAAATTGATTAGAAAATTAATAATTAATTCATTATTTTTAATTACTTTCAAAATTAATCACTAATAATTATTTTTAAAATTTCTAGTTAATATACAATTAAAAGTAATAATTGATTATGTAATAAATTAATTTTTAATTTAATTATGATAATTAATTTTCTAATCATTTACTATTTCAAATATTCAAATAATTTTAAAAATTCATTTAAATTTTTCTAAAAATTAATCAATGTCACAAAATAAAACCTTCTAATTCACATTTATCTTAACAATGTAGATTGATATATTTAACATCAACTTTAAGTGTTGATTTTGCAGATTTTTTAGATAAGTGTCTAAATCTTAAACATTGTGAAAGACATTTTAATATGTGGTTCAATTCGCAGCCGCAATCTTGCAAGAAGAATGGAAGAAGATGAGGTAGGTAGTTTTGTAGTGGATGTCGCAACTGCTATCTTGCATAGGATTTTGTAAAGTTATAACAGATGAATTTGTGGTAAGAGTCGAGTCTAGAATCGCAATCGCGACGTTTGGATTTGCTTAAAGGGAATCAAGTCCATAACTAAAGCATGCCAAGTGTTCTAGAAAGCCATTGGTTTATCAAAATTCGTGAGAGTGACATAATGATCGAGGTTGCGATTTAATGGAGTCGCATTTTCTTATCAAACAGAAGGATTTATGATGGCAATCACGTCTTAGAGAAAAATATTTTGAGACCATGACTTTTATCTAGCTCAAAAAACATAACAACTATATTTCTTTGAAGACCAAGGGTAGTGTGCCACATGGACTAGTTGTTAGATACAAACAAGGTTCTTAACCGCAATTTCAATAATTTTTGTTTAAGAAGTGAAATCGCGACTGCGAATGACCTGTCATAACCACAAAATCAATTTGATAGGAATTTAATGCAAAATCTGCCTAACACAACTTGAAAATTTAGAAATTATTTTATTTGTAATGTCTCTTTGGTAGTTGTTACCTATAAATACTCTATCAAATAGATATGAATGCAAGAGAATAACATTGAATATAACCAAACACTTATAATTTTTTCAACCTCTAATTCTTGTATGTCAATTGGTATTATTGGGTGTGAGTATTAAATACAATTGTTATTCAATTTAAGAGTTAGCCTAGTTGCAAAACTCTTATATAGGTTGAGCCTTTGGAAAAACACTTGAGAGGTTTTTGTGTGAGCCTTGAAACACAAAATTGTAAGGTTGTTTGTGAGCCATAAAACACAAAGTATAAAAGTTTGATGTGAGCTTGAAAACACCATTTAGTGATAATAAAATATCCAATTATAAGAATTAAGGAGTGGACGTAGGGTTCGTAAACACTAAAACCACTATAAAATCTTATGTCTTTAACTCTTCTCCTCCATCTTCTATTCCCATCTCATCAATTCCTTCCCTATAAATTTTAATTTTTCCACTAATTTAACCCCTCCTTCTTTGTGCTTAAAGGCTAACAAGTGGTATCAAAGCTTGGTCTCATTGAAACCCTTAATTGTGTGAGTAAAGTCAAATGGCATAAGAAGGAATCCATAAGCATCTCAAGTCCTACTTCTATGGATCTGAATATACTCATTAAAAGTATAGAATGGAGATATATTTAGACTATGATGTGGTGCATATATGTGATATAGTAGGAATGGAATGGAAGCCTCCTCCTAAAGTGATTGATGGAAATGAAGAATTGATCCCAAAGGAAGAATGGATGGAAGCACACAAAATATCAAATGGGAAAAGCAAAAGGGCTATGACAATTCTTTTTAACTCCTTATCAATAGAGGAGATTAGAAGAGTACAACATTACCTCATAACCTATGGAATTTGGAAGGCATTAGAGAATTACCATAAAGGCACAAGATTAGTGAATCTAGCAGGCTAGAAATGTATGTGATAGCATGGAAGTTATTAATGTGGAAAGATAATAAGAGCATCACTGACATGATGAATAAACTCCTGTCAATCATCACAAATATGAAAAAATTCAATAGAATACTCACCAATCATGAGGTAAGCACCAAAATACTTAAATCTTTATCTCTTAAAAAGTTTAGAGCTAGAGTATACAATATCCATAAGTCCAATCCAAAAATTGAAAAAGTGCAAATAGATGTCCTCATTGGCAAGCTTCTTACTCATAAGCTGGCCTGAAGAAGGATGAGGAAATGAAGAACATGAGAGGCCAAAGGGACAAGAATGACAAAACAGAAAAGAAGACCCTGGCCCTTAAATTATTAGCCAAAGATAAAGAGGTTGAAGCTATCTCAAATGATGATGATGATATTGAAAAAGAGGAGAAAGAGTTGGTCATGCTTTCTAGAAAGATGAAATAGCTAATAAGAAGAAAGAAGGATAGAAGGAACTTCAAGAAGGTATCTCTTAACCTTAAGGAAAAGAAAAATGAAATGTCTTGCTATGAGTGTGGCAAGCAAGGTTACATCAAATATGATTGCCCCAAGCTAAAGAAGAATAAGAAGAAGAAAGGGAGTAAGGAGAAGAAGAAGAAAGGGAATAAGGAGAAGAAGAAGAAAGGGAACAAAGAGAAGAAAAAAAATGTTCAAAGCCACTTGGGATGATAACTCAAGTAAGGAGGATGAAGATGAGGAAATGACAAATCTTTGTTTCATGGCACGAGAGGACTCTTCTAATGAGGTAAGTTCTTAACCTCACTCTAGTGATAATTATGATGCATATGATGATGTAGATGATAAGCTTCTTGAAGCCTTTACTTTGAGATGCAATAAGTATAAATCACAAATGAAAACTTACAAAAAGAAATGCTCAAAACTGGAGGATGAATTTAAAGCCTTAAATGAGCTTGTAAGTGAATTGATGACTTCAAATGAAGAACTCAAAAAATCTGTAGAGAGTCTAATTAAGTTTTTATCTTTCTTTAATTCATTAAGAAAGGAAAATGATTCCTTAAAGGGAGAAGTGATTGAGCTTAGAAATTTTATTTCTAGGTTCCACAAAGGGAATGAAGCTTTAGATATACTAATTATATCTCAAAAACCTCCCATTGTAAGATATGGTATTGGCTTTAATGAAGCCTCTTCATTTACACCCCTACTCGTAACATTCATTAGAGCTTCAACACCTTAAACATCTAGTATTAAGGTAACTGAAAGGAAGAGTGCTTATAGTACTAAGCCACCTATGCCCAAGGGCAAGGGAAAGACACCTCAAAGCTCAAAGCCTAAGCCTAAAAAAATCTAATCATGCATTCATCTACACTAAGAGGCTTGCTCACCCAAACACACATAAAAAATTTTCTTCTACTCCCAATCATTCATGCACATGCATACATTCTCACCACCATGGTATGAGAACGCCCTTTACTCATACTAAGGTTATGCATAGGAGAAAGACTTACAAGTCTAAGCTCCAATATCACTATTTTATAAAGTTTGGATACATAAACACTTTCTACTATATTAGGAAGACTTACCTCAAACTAAAGGACCCTTCAAAACCTAACCCCAAAGGATCCAAGTATGTTTGAGTACCTAAACAAAGATAATTTATTTATGTTTTATATGAATTTTTGGCAACCACAAATGAGGATAATGATTGGCATATGGATAATGGGTGCTTAAAGCATATGACAAGAAACAAAAAGCTATTTGTAGCCATAAAAGAAAACGAAGGTGACAATGTTACCTTTGGGAACAATGCCAAGGGTAAGGTAATTGGCATTGAAATAATTGGTAAGGATGGTTGTTCAATTATTGACAATGTTCTTTTGGTTGAAGATTTGCAACATAATTTGTTAAGTGTAAGTTAATTATGTGACAAAGGTAATAAAGTCACTTTTAACCCTAGAGAATGTTGGGTTACCACTTTGATGGATAAAAAGGTAATCTTTAAAGGTGAAAGGAGAGATAAGACCTAATTAATTAACTTAAACAATTTAGTTAACCAATCTTTCAAGTGTCTTGTGTCTCTTAGCAATAAAGCTTGGCTTTGGCATAGAAGATATGGTCATGCTAGCATAGAGATCCTACAAATTCTATCTAAAGGAAAGCTAGTAGAGGGTCTTTCAATGCTAAAATTCTCTAAGGATAAGACTTACGGATCTTGCCAAATGGGGAAGCAACACCAAACTTCCTTCAAAGCAAATAATATTGTAAGTACTTTTTGGCTCTTCAACTAATTCATATGGACCTAATTGGACCTGCTTGGAATGCTAGTCTAGGTGGGAAGCACTATGCATTTGTCCTAGTTAATGATTACTCTAAGTTTACATAGTTTTCCTTTCTTGCTCATAAGAATGACACATAGGTTTCCTTTCTTGCTCATAAGAATGACACTTTTGATGCTTTCAAAAATTTTGCAAAAAGAGTTCAAATGAAAAAGGTTACTTCATTTCTTCTATCAGAAGTGACCATGGAAAGGACTTTCAAAATGAATCTTTTAAAACTTATTATTCAGAGAATAGGATTTCCCATAATTTTTCTACTCTTAGAACACATAACAAAATGATGTTGTAGAGAGAAAAAAATAAGACATTAGTATAGATAGCTAGAATCATGCTCAATGATTATTCTTTGCCTAATTACTTTTAGGCCAAAGCCATCAATACTTTTGTGTAATATTACAAATTGTGTTTTTAAAAGACCCATTCTAAACTAAACTTCTTATGAGCTATAAAATGGTACAAAACCTAAGCTTTCACACCTTTGAGTTTTTGGGTTAAAATGCTACATTCTAAATTATAAGGACAACTTTAGAAAATTTCATTCAAAAATAAATGAAGGTATTTTTTTAGGCTACTCCACCTCTAGCAAAGCTTATAGGGTATTCAACAAAAGTTCTATGGTTGTTGAAGAGTCAATGAATATTGTGTTTGATGAATCTGGTAAACTTGATCTTGGAAAATGTTCTCTTATTGATAATCTTACAGATGACTTTGAGAAGTTTTCAACTTCAAAAGAGATTATTATTAATCTTGAGGATAACACGTCATCACAAGAATTTGAGGAATCTTAGCCACAATAAGTAGAAAACTTTGGCAATAAGGATTAGAGATTCTCCAAACATCACCAAAGGACCTTATCATTGGTAAGACATCCATGGAAGTAAGTACTAGATCTCAACTTCATGCTTTAGATAATAATCTTACATTTGTTTCTCGATTTGAGCAAAAATCTATTGATAAGGCTCTTGATGATAGGAGTTGAGTGATTGTTATCTAAGAGGAACTCAACCAATTTGAGAGAAACAAAGTTTGAGAAATTATTTCTAAGCCTAAGAAACATTCTATTGTGGGTTGCAAATGGATGTTTAGGAATAAGCTAGATAAGTAAGGTTTCGTTACTATGAATAAAGTTAAATTGGTTGTAAAGGGTTACAACTAAGAGGAAAGCATTGATTATGATGAAACCTTTGCCCTCGTAGCAAGATTAGAGACCATTAGGATTATTTTGGCATTTACATGTCACATGAATTTTAAACTTTTTGAAATGGATGTAAAAAGTGCCTTTTTGAATGGTCTCATTAAGGAGGAAATTTATGTTGAACAATCTCCTGGTTTTGAATCTCATGCTTTTCTAAATCATGTTTTCAAATTAACTAAAACCTTGTATGGTTTAAAACAAGTTTCAAGAGTTTGGTATGAATGGCTTACTTCATTCCTTTTACAAAATGATTTTGAAAAAGGTAAGATTGATATAACTCTATTTGTCAAAAAGCACAACAAAGATGCACTCATTGTACAAATATATATTGATGACATTATATTTGGTGCTACTAATGAATCTCTTTGTGAAAAATTTGCTAATTGTATGACTAGGGAATTTGAGATGAGCATGATGGATGAGCTCAAATTCTTCCTCGGTCTACAAATCAAACAAATCAAAAAAGGCATATGCATCAACCAAACCAAGTATGCAAAGGATCTACTCAAAAATTTTGGCATAGATGGATGCAAAGTAGCAAAGACTCCAATGAGTGCAATCATCAAACTAGACAAAGATGAATCAGATAAGCCAATTGATGAAAAAAAGGCATAGAGGTATGATCGACTCTCTCTTTTATCTTAATGCTTCTAGACCCGACATCATGTTTAGTGTTTGCATGCATGCTTAGTTCCAATCTTGCCCTAAAGAATCACATTTAAATGTAGTTAAAAGGATTCTTAAATATTTACATGGCACATTACATTTAGGGTTATGGTATCTTAAGAATTCATCTTTTAGTATTTTTTGATATTTGAATGCGGATTATGCCGATAGTTTATTAGATAGAAAAAGCACTTCTGAAACTTACCAATTCATAGATGATTATTTAGTCTCTTAGATTAGAAAAAAATAAGTTTCGGATGCCTTATCCACTGCCGAAGAGAAATATGTGGCAATGGGTTATTATTGCACTAAAGTTGTTCAGATAAAACAATAACTCAAGAATTATGACAAAGATATTAATCACATTCCCATCAAATGTGACAACATAAGTGCAATAAATCTTTCAAGGAATCCCATCCAACATTTAAAAAGTAAGCATATTGATATTAGATATCATTTTCTTAGAGTTTATGTCCAAAATCATAATGTGGTGTTAGAATTTATTGACACTAATCATTAACTTACAGACATTTTCATTAAACCCCTTAATGAAGAAAAGATGAATTTTATCACAAGGAAACTAGGGATGCTAAATGGAAGCTCCTTAGGGTGAAAATTGATCTCACTTCATATTTTTCATTATATTTGTCAATTTTGATTGATTGAATTGTATGTTTAATAGTTATATATGTGGGATGTTTTGGATGTGTTAATTCATTATGCAATTGTGCTTTTCTATGCCAATTAGCTTGAATTAATCATCATTACATTAAGTTAATCTCATTTAGAAAGACCAATTCATATTTCTCTTTATTTTTGGTTTTGCCTTGTAACTCACGATCACTATTTACAGGCACTCCCAAATTTCTATCAAACTCTCAATTCGTCATCACAATTTTAGATCGCCACAATGAATTTTTTCAAAATTCAAATTTGTTGACCATTAACTCTTTCATTTTTTATGGAAATCTTTTTTGTTACTCATAAAATTCATAATTAAAGATTGCAACTAGCTAATAACGATTGTGAATTCTAGTAACTGTTAGGCATTGATTGATTTGACTGTCAATCGACACATATTCCTCATTTATTATTTATGTTACCATTTTTGCTCTTTTTTTTTTTTTTACCTATTTAAGTAATCTTAACACTTCTTTATTCTACTTTGTCCATTTCTCTTTATTTATCACTCATCTCTTTTCTCAATCATTCTAAACTCTCTCAACTTTCAACCTTTAATGACACTCAAGAAACTAACCAGAGTAGAGAAGGGGAAGGGCATTACCCAACCCTAAGGCCCTCATCCCTTTCACCTTATGAAAAGGATAATAAAAGAAAAGAAAGAAAGATTCAAAGCCAATGCTAATAAAATCATCCAAGCTAACAAAATCTATTCCACCTTTCTCCTTGAATCACTTTGAATCAAAGAAGAAATTCATGCTTTTCTCTCCAACCTCAACTGGAATGAATTCATATTTCAGGATCTATGAGGAGATAGTCGAAGAATTCATGTGCACTGTCACCTTGAGCAAAAGGGTTGAATCAAAAGCAGGTATGTATGGGTTGATATTTTGGGCTTTTGGGGATTCCTATTTCATAACCTTTGCCCAACTTTCTGCTCTCCCCAACCTTTAAGTAGGAGATAATATTCCTTTCATTATCTCTGGATTTGTTGTAATCTATTTTTAATTTTAGTAAGAGACTTCTATTGAAACCAAACATGAACCTAAAACATCTTTGGCCAAATATATTAAGACCCTCACCAATTGGCTTCTTCACCAAATGATCACTTTCTTTGTAAATGCTAGGGGTGATGAGAATGTAAAAGTTTCCTAGAAAGACCTAAGATTTTTATTTTGCCTAACTAAAAAATAAACTAATTCAAATAGGCTGATACTTTTTGGATTAATTGATTCACATGAGTACAAAGCCTAAAAGCTAATTTCTCCTCCCTTCTCATGTTACAGCCATATACAGGTTTGTAGGAGCCCCGAATGAGGAAAGTTAGAAATTCCTTACCAAAAAAGTACTTATCCTCCTAAAAAGTCTTTAACTTTTCCTATTTGATTAATGCCAAGGCAATCCATCTTGATACTTCTGTTTATACCTTGGGGTCTCTATGGGCAAAGAAGCAAGAAACCACTCATGCTTAAAAAAGAAAGAGGCTTATGATAGAAGAGAGTGCCCAACCAATTCCATCTCTTAAGCCCCAAATCCAAACTTAAAACTTTTGGCATCTCTTTCTTCCATCAATAAGAAGTTGGACAAGGTGATGTGTATGATTAAAAAGAAATTTCTTTTTGTTTCCCACCTCTACAGGGACCTAGTGGACCTTCAAGAGAAGGTGGGTGCAACACCTTGCCATTTCTCAGACTTTGAGGATTGGGAGGATACCCCAGATGAACAAAAAGATAAAGAAGTAGAAGAAGGAGATAGTGCTCAAGGTGGAGGTGATGAAGAAGTTAGAGATACCGATGGTGATGAGATCTTTCCACTTCTATATTTTTTTTTCTTATTTAGGTTTGTAATTCATTTTTTTCTATTTGTGTTCTTTCTTTATTCTATGTTTGAATTTAGTTTGTATTTATTTTGATATCAATACAAGTTCAAGTTTTTATTCCCTATATGATTGTCCTTAATACTTTATACTTATCCCTACAATTGCATTATTCTCTTTTATTTTATCTTAACAAAGGGGGAGAGTGAGCTTGATTACATGATTAAGGGGGAGTATAATTTGAGGGTGAGTAATTTAAATTGGTTTAATTGCTTTTTAAGTTGTTAAACATTGTTAACCATCTCAACTTTACACTTATGCATTCTTTATCCTTTATAAATCAATCTATGTTGTCAAAATAAAAAAGGGGGAGATTGTTGGACTAGGTTGGTTAAACCTAAGTTAAAACTCTATTTTGATCTTGATAGTGTAGATTGACATGTTCCAACATCAACTTTAAGTGTTGATTTTACAGATTTTTTAGATGGGTTTGCGTTGAAAGTTGAATAGGAGTTCAAATCTCAAGCATTGTGAAAGACATTCTAATTTGTAGGAAAAAACTTTAATTCGCGATCGCTATCTTGTAAGAAGAATGGAAGAAGATGGGTTTGAAAGGTTCGCAGTAGAAATCACAACTACTATCTTTGCTAAGGATTTTGTAAAGTTATAACAAACGAATTCAAAATAAGAGTCGCGTCCAGAATTGTGACCACCACTTTTGGATTTTGTTAGAGGGAATCAAGTCTATAACCAAAGCATGCTAAGCATCCCAAAAATCCGTTGGTTTATCAAAATTTATGAAGGCGATGTGATGATCGAGACTGCGATTTAGTGGAGTTACATTTCCTTAACAAATAAAAGGATTTACAGTGGTAATCACATCTTAGAGAAAAGTATTTTGTGACTGCAACTTTTGCCTAGCTCGAAGAACATAATGGTTATATTTCTTAGAAGACCAATGGTAGTATGCCACACAAACTAGCTCTTAGATACAAACGTGGTTCTCTACTGTGATTTCAACAATTTTTGTGTAAAAAGTGAAATCGCAACCGCGAATGACCAGTCACCATCGTGAAATCAGTTTGACATACATTGAATGCAAGATCTACCTAGCACAACTTAGAGATTTAGAAATTGTTTTATTTGTAACATCTCTTTGGTAGTTGTTGCCTATAAAAACTCCATCAAACATACATGAATGTAAGAGAATAATATTGAATATAGCCAAACTCTTGTAATTTTGTTTCTCAACCTTTAATTTTTGTATGTGAGTAGGTGTGAGCATTAAACACTATTGTTATTAGGTTTGAGAGTTAGCCTAGTTGTAAAACTCTTGTATAAGTTAAGTGTGAGTCTTTGAAAAAAACACTTGAGAGATTTTTGTGTGAGCCTTGAAACACAAAGTTATAAGGTTACGTGTGAGCCATAAAACACAAAGTGTAAAAGTTTAGTGTGAGCTTGAAAAAACTGTTTAGGGATGGTAGAATGCCCAGTTAGAAGAATTGAGGAGTGGACATAAGATTCGTTAACACTCAAACCACTATAAAATCTTGTGTCTTTAACTTTTCTCCTTCATCTTCTATTTCCATCTCATCAAATCCTTCCCTTCAAATTTTAATTTTTTCACCAATTCAACCTCCTTCTTCATGCTCAAAGGCCAACAGGCACATTGCCAAACAATTATAAAATCTTTGTGTTGATTTGTGTGTGTTGCTTCCACAATATTTGTTTGTGTTTTTATTTTTGTTTACAACACAATTCACTCTTTTGGGTTGCCTCATCTGCCACTCATTCTAACAGTTTGCAAGCTATCTATATTCATTTATATCTTATATTTAATATTATTAATATATTATATTATATTATTTAAAATATTATATTATAATTTAATATTTTTAATATATTATATTATTTACAAATTATAACATTATTATTTATATTATTTATTTTGCTAACTTAGCAACAAAAAATCCATTACTAAGACTAGTTTTTTTTTGCTAGCTTAGCAATGGTATAGAGCCATTGCTAGCCAATGACAGATATGTGTTGTCACTAGCTTAGCGATGACTTCTTGCCATTGCTAGCTAGCGACAGATTCTCCATCACTAGACTTAGCGATGAAAAATTTCATCGGTAGCAAACTGACGCCAACTTAGTGCCAGTTTTGCCTATGAATTTATTGACGGATTTCAAATTCATCATTAATTTTGGGATTTTGTTGGGAATCCATCACTGTTTAGCTATGGCAAAATTATGTCATTAAATCCATCACTATTTTGACATATTTTTGTAGGGTGTAAAATCATAAAAATTATAGTAATTAAAAAATTAGATAATTAGAAAAAATTAGATAAGATTGAGTATTTCTAGAAATTTTAAATAATTTAGTCAAAAAGTATAAAACAAGTAGTTATTAGATAGAAATGCAAGTAATAATCAGATGATTAATTAGTTAATTAGGATTTGATGAGTAATATCAAGTATAATTGTGTAAATAATTTGAATAAATCAAACAAAATCAAATATTTGAGTGAGTTTAAGGAATTTAGTTAATTAGAATATGATGAGTAGCAATCAAAATAGAATTATGTGAAACTGTAAATAAAATACATTAATTAAAATAAATAAATATAATATAGAGTTTTTTTTTTTTTTTTGTAATCTTAAAGAATTTATGTAACTAAGGCAAGTAGTAATCAAATAAAATTATGTGAAACTGTGAAAAAATTATAATAATTACAATAAATTACAGATAATAGAGTATTTTTAATAATTTTAAGAATTTAGTCAATTAGGTATGATAAATAGTAATTAGATAGAATTGTGTGAAATCACAAAAAAGTTCTAATAATTGGAATAAATCAGAGATAATCAAGTATTTTTAGTGATTTTAAGAAATTTAGTCAATTAGAGAGTGATTAGTAGTTAACTATATTAAATCATGAAGAAATTTGTAATAATTAGAACAAATCAAATATGAAGTATTTTTAATGATTTACATGAATTTATTCAATTGGGGTATCATGAGTTGTAATTGATAGAATTATGAGAAATCACAAAGAAATTCTATTATATGAAAAAACAAAAAACAATTAGAATAAATCGAATACAATTATCTGATCTAAGTCCATACCATAGAATTAAAACAATGCAGAGATATTTACTGATAGAAAATTGAGCCTGTTTTGATAAAAAAAATTTCATATAAAATAAGAAATAAAATTTCCAATTCAAATTGAATAGTTTTCAATTAAAAAGTAAAAATTAAAATCTTTTTTAGTTTTTGACATTACTATAAAAGCATTATAACATTAATTCAATTACAATTAAATTTAACTCTATATGGTTTTAAATACAAATCTCTTAATATGGTTTTAAATACAAATCTCTTAAATTGGCTTGATATGTTCACCAACATTTATATGGAAGTATTATTATTACTTTTACTCGTTAATAGATGTCGTTCAAGATTTTTGCATATATATTAAGGATTATATTTAATAGGTGTTATTATATAAGTAAAAGACTGTGTTACCCTTAATCAATTATTTTCATAAATTATTATATACTCTAAAAAAAATAATTATTATGAAGAGATATATGGTAGAGTTAGAAAAAATTAATTAATATTTATGGATAATTGTAAAACATCAAGTATTATGATACATGAATTTATCTCTAAAACAACATCTAATTTGAAAGAGAGTGAGTATTATTATTTATTGTAAAACATAAAGTTATAGGTTATTTTGTAGTTGAGTCTTACTATTTCTAATATACTATATAGACTTTTTGTTTTATATGTTGTGTTTACTTTTATTCTTAGAAGTCAATATATGATTGCATACTATATTTGGTCATTGCTGTTATTTTTCAAAAATATTGATAAATTGTGTTCATAGAATAGGTGTCGGAATCTTTGAAAGCCTTTCTCAAAGATGATGTTTACATTTCTTTTTTTTTTTATTTTTAATAGAAGATATCTCTTTAAATTAATCTAACTCTAAAGTCATTTTTTGGTTTTTAATTAGAAAATGATATTTTATTCTCATTAAATAAACATATTTTCAAAGAAAATAATTTTTCATAGAAAATGATTTCTATGAAAGTTAAAAATAAAACATAAAAATATTTTTTATAAGTAAATGAAACTCATAAAAGCCAATTTATAAATTATTTCTGATACAAAAATTAATTAAATATACTTATATTTTCAAAAATAAGTGCACGTAGAGAATTTGAGTAATATTTTAGAAGGTACAATTTTTAATGAGATTAGTTTTGTGCAATATTTTTAAAATCATACTAATAAATAAATTGGTTAGCTATTTAATTTTTTCTCCACCGGTCTGGTTCAATTAGCTTATAAATAAATAAAAAATTTTAAAATAGCTTTAGAAATAAAAGTATTAAAAATATAGAAAAATATTTATAACAATTAAAAATAAAAATTTGATAAAATTGGTTCAAAACTAAACCAACCAGTCAATGGTTCAATTTCTAATTTAACCACTCTAATCTATTAGCTTGATTCCATTTTCAAAATAATAATTTTATATTTGGATGGTAATAAAAAAGTTTGTGCCAAAAACTTAAAAAAAAAAAAACTGTCAATATTAGAGAAGGCTAATAAAATATTTTTCACTAATTAATCATCATTTAAAACATTCTAACTACTTATTTATTACATTATATCCGGATAGAATTTATTCAAATATATTTATTTTAATAAATATATAGACACTAAAATTGATCTTCAAATTACAGATATTTTAGCTTATTCAAATGTGGATGTATCCCAAAAAGTCTGAAGAAGAAAAAAAAAAAAATCCTTCGATAATGGAGGAATACCATACAATATATAAACGCTCTACGATGATTAATTGCCTTATTGGCAAAATGATTAGTATCCTAATTACCTTTTCTTTAAGCACTGTATATTTCATCCTGGCAAAGATTTGTGTAAGAAGGAAAATTGTTTTTCATCTAGACAAGGATTTGAACACAAATTAGATAATCAGTCAATATATAAAACTAACTTTGATATGAATAATTATATAATAATAATTTGCCCAGGATGTTTATTATTTCGACAATTCAAAATTTGAGTATATACATGGTCAATTGTGGAAAATATTTAATGATTTACCATTGCTAAAAAATAGATTTTTGACTTTTTAAAGTTCTAACAAATGTATTGCCAACCAAATAATAAATCCTAGCCGTTCACCTTTTTTTTTTTTCTCTCTTTCTTTTATTCAATTTCTCAAATCAAACAAGTTTTAGAAGCTAATTTTTAGTTATTTTAACTAAAAATTGATGTCCTTATTTTAATTTGCTTCTATTTTGTCATTTTTTTAATAAAATCTAAATTTACTCTTTTTTTTAATTTATTCAGATTTTTCTTTAAATTTAGAGATTTTGTGTGTATTTTATTTTATTTTTTGAATAAATTTTTTCAAATTTGACAATATTTATATATCTAGATATTAAATATGTTATTTCTATATTTTATAGATATAAATTTAATATCTGTGTATATTTTATTTTATTTTTATTATTTTTTGAGAATTATATATTCTTTTTTTATGAAAATTTTTAACAAATAAAGATAAAATTTTTAATTAATTGATAAAATAGTATACAGTGGATATACAATATATTATATAGTTATAAAAATTTGTAATGAGTTTTAAATCAAACTAGATAACTAATTTGAAATAATAGACTGAGTTGATAAAATATTTAACGAGACCAATTAACGAGAAACACATTTTACTTGGTAACAAATTCGTTACTCATTATCTGATTTTTTTCAAGTTTGATATGAATTATCCAAATTTTAAATATACTCCAAAAAATATGTAAAACTTATTGTACTACTAACCAAATAACAAAATATCATATATGAATAACAATAAAACCAAATTTTCCATATAGGAGAGATATCAAAATCTAATCCATCAGTCTCAAGATCAACAAACTAAGGTAGATTTGAGAATAAAATATCAAAATCTATCCAAAAAAGAGTATATCTAAAAATTATTTAAGAAAAATAATAAAAATAAAACAAAACCTTAAAATCTGAGGACGAAAAATCAGAATAAAAAAAGTAAGTAGATTTGAACTTTATGAAAAAAAAAAAAAAAAAAAAAGAGGCTCATTTCTGACTACAATGAACAAAAATGGCTTCCAAACTTTATCATAAAGGCTGAAATGAGGGAAAGAAAAAAAATAAGAGAGAAAAATAGTTTTTTCGTGAAAATTATTATCAATCTAAGGAAGGTTTATTTATTGCAAAGTTCCTAAATTTTTTCAGGTCAATCTATGAAATCTTTATTTATTGTTGAGTTTGCTAGTGAACTTCAAGTTATAAACTTCATTTAAAGATCACGAAAGTTAATTTGTGATTCTAGTAATTACTGAGTTGAGCGTATTTTTTTTGTTAAATTATAATTTTAAGTGTTAAATCATTGTAATTGAAAAATATGATAGGTAGATTTTACCTTTTTTGAAGTTTTCATATTTTTGATGTATCATTATTATTATTATTATTAATCTTGCAGATTAAGATGTACAATTCATTATATTTATGAATAAAGTTCATGTTTTCTTTATTAAAAATTTCTAACTAATATATAATTCTATTTTTAAAAACGGCTAATGTATTGGACTTACTTTTTAAAAAAATATATGAGTAGAAAATTTTTCTTTGCTAAGAATACAAAACTTCTATATTACCTATAAAATAGCTATGAAGACCTATAAAGGTTTTAACTTGTATTTATATTGCGAATACTTGAATTAACTATTAAACTAAGAATTTAAAAAAAAAAATAAAAAGAGTCTTTTATTAATAATGATTAATAAATATAACCTGTAATTGACAAATAAATTTCATTGCATTTAAGAAACGCATACAAATCTTGCTATAAAGACTAACTTTCCTCTGACCTTCATCAATCATGTTATTGGAACAACTATATACAACACTTTGATTACATTTGGCGCATCCGCAAAAATACAATTCATTCTATGGCTATAGTGAGCCATAAACAAACTTCATTGTTATTTGATGAGTCTTCAAATGAGTATGATTTTTTAACTATCAAACTCAAACTTCTCTTAACTCATATAGCATATGACAAACAAACTCCTGTTAAAGGAGTTAAAAAAGACATATAATATTTCATCAATAAAATTAATAAACAATTGAGAAAAAAAGTCTAACGTAATGTTTTAACAGATTTTCAATTAAATAAATTTATATTCATTGTTGGAAGACCTTAATTTATCTCAAGATATTAAAACTTTATCAGTAGTAAGATCTTCTTTCATATATCTTTAATTTGTCATATATTTTTTCAAATACATTATTAAAGAAATATAATAGATTTACTATTGAAATTTATAAAATTTAACAAACTCATAGAAATAAGATATATGAGTTGATTATTTATTGAGACTAGAAAAAACTATAAGTGGAAAAAAAAAGGGATAAAGTTGACTACTGTCGACGATAGCCCAAAAAAAAAAAAAAAAAAAACCAAAGAGAAGTCTCTATAACGGGTGGTTATTACACTAAGAATATTTTAGTTTATTTAAAATTTTTATCTTATATATATATATATATATATATATATATATATATATATATATTGTTGAGCTTGGAAATAAATATTAGATTTTGTCTTGCCCTTTTGGAGGAGCTGTTACCATACTTTACCTAACAATAATGTAATGTATAAGTTGTTATGAGGGGTTAATCACCAATTTTTCAAGGGAACCTAGAAAGTCAACCAAATATATATATATATATATATATATATATATTTGGATGAGGCTTGTTGAGGATCACCACATCTATAATTCAGGCTTACGCTAATGGCTCTAAAATATAATCATGAATCAAGTAGTCTTTCTATTATTCAGGCTTACGCAAATAGTTCTAAAATAAAATCATGAATCAAACAGTCTTTTATGAACTATATAATCAAATTTAAGATTAAAAAAAAACTTATTTTAATGACTTATAAGCATTTGTTAAATAAGACGGTATTTAATTTGTCTGTGGACTTGAACTTGATAATATTAAATAGAAGAATAATTGTACTTCTAACTATTAAATGAATCTATTTGATTTCAACTGAATATTTCCCATTTTTTGCACTTCTAGCTGTCAAAAGTGATAGAAATAAATTCATATTCTTATGCCAGAAGTGAGGCCCCAAATGCAGAGACTAATGCCGCAAACGGAACTAAAAATCAAGGTCAATATCAAGATTTGTTTCAATTTCTTGAAACATAGATTAGGTTTATGACCTGTCACAAAATGTCTATATACAGTTCCATATATCATTGGTAATGACCGAGCAGCAAGATCAAATGAACCAAGCCTAAGTAAGCCCTGGGCTGGCCTTACTAGAAGTGAAGTACAACGTGAAATTATATAAAATTACGTGATGAAGAGTGAAGAATAAAATTAGAAAAAGTGACATGGATTTTAAAATATAATTATAGAATCAAAATATTATTCTCTTCAAAAGGAAATTTTAGAAATGAAGTATTCTATCACATCAATATTTGAGATCGTTTTTCAATTATTTCTTCGTTAACACGCCTATAATGCATTTAAATACTCAACACAAATTTTTTTGTTTTTGCTTTTAAAATGCAGATAATTTATTAAAATTTTGTATTCATGATTAATGGCATAATTGACCATAAAAATGGTATATTAATTTTAATTTTGAAAAAAATTCTTTATGTTGAAACAACAATAATAATTATAATTAATAATATTCTCTGCGGAATCTAAATATTTTGAAAATGATTTTAAATTTTGTAAAAAATAAATTTTTAATGATGTTTTGTTTCATCTCGAAAAACTTACTTCAAAACCATTATCTCAGAAAAAAAAAATTCAAACCATTAAAAAAAAAAAAAAGGTGTCTTGTTTTTAAAAACTTTCATGACAACATATTGTCAAACAGTTATAATTTCAAAGATCTTTTCTTTTCTTAATCATGTAAAAAAATAAAAATATATTCTTATACTTTGAATTGATCAAATATACTATTAAAAGAAGAAATAATTTAATCAACCATACAAATGAAATAATTGATTTTAAATCTTCTTTCACTAGATGTGTTACCTTGTTGGTATTATTTTTATCAATTCATTTTTCCAATATATTATTACTTTTTTATGCAAAACAAGTTTTATAGTCATTTGAATAGCTACTTTCTTAGTTGAAATCAATGTTGTTGCACATCTATTTTCTTTTTCATTTAAATTACATTATTTTGAAAAATAAAACTATCATTTATGAAAATAATATTGTCATTTAAACTCTCATTTATTACTTTGTAAAAAAAATGTTAATTTTGAAAATAAAATTCTTATCTATTTTAAAAATTATAATTCTTGTAAATTTTGTTCATTAAAAATTTTAAAAAATTATTTTTGGAGCCCTCCAAATTTTGAAAAATTTTACGCTCTCCAAATAATGGGCCTTAGCCACAAGTCTTACTAGCCTAGTCTTATGTTGGCTTTACCAAAGCCAAACTATTGAAAATTCTAATAACAATTAGATAATCTAAAAAAATTCCTCAATATAGGAACATAAGCATATTAAGGATTACTATGATATTGACTTTTCAACTTTGTATCCTTATCTACATAACTAGTCTTTACAACCAAAGTATATCAATAGCCCCTAGTAACTAAAATGTTTTGTTAGTGAGGTAAGTGTGAATAGCATTCCCTTGCCTATCCATAATCAATCGTCTAAAAGACATGACACCATCAAGTACAATATTACCACAATTCAATTTTAGGTGTCGAACTGGTGCTAGATTGGTTAAACTTAAGGCCTAAGTGTCATACTAGCCTAAACTCACAAAAATACTTGCTAAATATCAATTTATAATTATCTTTCAAAGTATCTAAGTGTCTTGATGGAAAGTAAAAAGAATTCTCTTTGGTTAATGCTTTCTATCAATCCATCTAAGCCTATACAAATTTATCCTTATGGAAATTCATAACCTTCCATTATTCATCATAAACATACTCCATTCCCACATTATACGTTTTTTATAACCTTAGTGGGCACAATATTTAATTTAAAGAAAGGGATACATGCCTTAATATATAACATTCAAATTGGTTCACAAGGAACCTCAAATATATCCATATCATCTTACTAGAAATTATGTATATAGCTAAAGTTCTACTATATAATTCTTAATAACACAATTATTCTTAAATTCATCAATAGTCTAACAATCTAGTGCATAAGTTGATCTTCTTTTGATGCCTCCTTACGAACTTTTAAACCTGAAATGGTTTATGACAACAAGCACATACTAGTTGATATGACATATTACTACTAATCATGCATAATGCCTTTAGATATTCTAAAAATACTTTTGCACTACACATGGATAAATACAAAGTAATTCATATATAGGCAAATATAAGGTAGTCCAAGTCATTGATTTACTTCATAGGCTATGAAAGGACACCTTCTTCATCACATGTGCCTTATCCAATCTCTTAAGCAAATGGAGCAATGTAACCATCTTAGATAATGTTGGACTAGGATACTTAATCCTATGTTTAAAATCTCTTTTGATCTTGACAAAGTAGATTGATCATCACTAATGTTTCAAATAAGTGTTGTTTTTGCAGAATTGAATCATTTCCTCAAGAAGAAATAAAGAAGTTGATG
>CATIWR010079372.1:0-12032 GCA_949677035.1 Omphalea diandra
GGGAGTGGATGTAGGGATTGTTTTGCCCGAACCACTATAAAAATCTGTGTCCATTATTATTCTTACCTTCTCCCTTAATCTCTATTTTAAATTTTTTTAAACACCAATTCAACCCCCCTTCTTGGTGCCTAGGGACAACAATCCCATGTGACCATGGATGATTATGATATGTGATGTGTACGGATATGCATGATAATCCCTATGTCATGTCACATGATCCCTTACCCCTTTCGTGTTGTGTATATGATGTATGGATGTATGGATATGCATAATGATCCCTATACCATGATTCATGACCCCACTCCCTTTTAAATTGATGGCATGATTTGATTGACTTGATTATGCTAGAAGCTTGCTTAAAACAATTAATCAAACTAGTCAATAACTCGATTAAGATATTAAAACTAACTAAAGATGCCTAAAGGATAGATCCCAGTATCTAGGCAGATTAGGGGTGCTTAATCTCTTCTTAAGTCATACCCAATTTCCAAATCCAATCTTTGATGGGGTGAAAACGAGATAGGCCTTCTAATTAACTTAGATTGGGTTCAGATTTTGTCATCATCGAATTCTTTTCCCGACCACAGCCAGGTGGTGACTTCATATTTCCTTAGGATAATACCAATGTATTATCCCGTTTTTGGTCCCTTATTGACCATCATTTTGGACTAAGGGCTTTGAAATCATATAAGGCGTAAAAGAACCCCAGCTGGTCTAGTTATGTGCCATACCTTAGGGTCATTACCAATGTAAAGATCCTCGTCCTCTCGATCCCATGTTGATTGATGAAAGGATAGAGTCGCAAGTAAGATTCCACTAGTTTGAGCGAAATCACCTAAGGCGCTTACACTCATGATCCTTAAAATTATTGAGATCTACATTAATAGAGAAAGGTGGCATAGTCTTGCCTATTGTTATGTGTGATTCCTAACAAATTAAAGTGGAATCAAGCTTAAATATTGTGTGAATGGAGATTATAAATTTTGAATGACATATGATGCGAAGGCATACACAAACTCTATTAAGATTAATTGATTGCAATAAGGCATCTCAGTTATGAACTTACTGATATTAGAGGTAAATTTACTTGATTAATAAAAATTGTGGTTATCACTATAAGATAAATATTCTCTTTGAGACCTTGACACTTTGATCTTGAACATTTAGATTGTTAAATTTTTCCATTATTGTGGAAAATGCTTGCTTGAGGACAAATAAGGGTTAAAGTATGGGGAAATTTGTTTAGTGCCAAAATTCATATATTTAAAGCCTATATTCCTCTAAATTTATGAAGTTTTGATTTCTTTTAAAAGAACCTTATGAAGGATATCATATGTTTGTAGGTGAAGAATGGAAGAAAATGAACAAAAAAAAAAAAGAAAGAAAGCCAACAAGAGGCATCAAGCTAAGGCATGGCCATGCATCAAAAGGCAAGGTCATGCCATACTTAGTAAGAAGCAAGTTGCAAGGAATCGTATGAAGCCATAACCATGCTAGTGGTTATGCCCTAGCAAATCATAAAAATGAGAATGAGACATGACTTAAAGACACTACCATATCTATATTTGCTACGAAGGAATCACACATTAGCATGATTGTGCTCTTGGTCATGCACCTCAAGAGAAAAATAAGCAAGAATTATTTAACCTCTTCAAACTTTTCCTTTTAAATGCCCCCAAGCATCCTGCTTTATAAGGACCTTTTGAGCACTATTTAAGGAGGCAAAACCCTAAGAATTAGGCATCAATAATCATCTAACAACTTAGAAATAAATAATAAGAGATCAAGGAGCAACTTACAGATGAAAGGCTAAAAGACTTTAAGGAAGAAGGTACAACCAATCAAAGAGCTTTTATAAGGAGTCTATGGCTTCTCTTATTTAGGATTTGATTGTTCTTTCTTCTTCTATTTTTTTTTATTATGAACTAAAATTGTCAAGGCTAGGGTTATAGATGGATCTTACGTAACAACTTATGGGTTTCCTAATATAAAGTCTGTTTGGGGTTTCATTCATTCTTGTGTTAGAAATTATTGTGTGCTTAGTGACATTGATTAATTGGCCATTGATCATATTTAATTCTATGGATCTGTCTATTGAGAGATGCCTTTTATGGAATGGAGTTATTATAATTCCCTTATTTTATTATGTGTTAAGAGATCATAGTAAAGTATGGCTATAATTAAACCCTTACATAATGAGACAACTACATAATGTTTAACTTTTATGTTGAGAGACTATTAGCTTGACATGCTGTGAACACCAAATTCTATATGCAAGTTTGATGATGAAAGTCACTAGAATTACTTTTTAGAATGCAAGGAGAATTATAAAAGGAAAAAGAGCAAGACCTTAGGAAACCTTAGGATAAGACCCAAAATCAAACCCAAACCTATAAAAGCCAAAGACCTAAGGTTGCCATCCTAATTTTAATAGGTTATATAGCCACTGAGCATGGTTATACAACCTTATACTAAGTTGTATAGCCATACCTTAAACCTTAACCTTAGAAGATTCTAGAATCATGCCCTTTAAACACTAAGGCTACACAACCATATAAGGTTATACAACTAACTTATTAGCTATACATACCTCTAAGAAACCCTAATTTCAAACCTTTTGTGGTCATCAATGTGATTGGATACGAACATCATGCTACTAGAACCATTCCAAGGTCTGATGCACCCATCTTCCTTAATAAAACCTACACCATTTGAAGAGGAAAATGAGGCTTGGATAACCTTAGGAAAACTTTACCAAATTCTCTCCATAAATGCTCTTTAACATAAAAAAACACAAACCCTACTTCATTAACACTCAAACATAAGGTAAAATAAGGCCTTTTACTCTGTATTCTTCAGCATTCCATTAAATTTTGAAGGAAAAGATTAGCATAGTGAGGCTTCAAGGGCAAGATAGCACACTAGAAGTATCAAAGAACCCCTTTCCTTTTTTTTTTTTCCTTTTTCCCCTTTCTCTTTTCTTCTTTCTTTTCAAAAATTTAGTCTTAGAAGGCTGTATGTAAATCATATAGTTTGTATAGCCTACTTTTGACTATAGAAAGATTGAAACTTCATGTTCTTTCTCATTTAGATTTTGATATTCTCAAGCTTTTTTTTTTTTTTTTTTTATGATTCTTAGGAGTTCTATTAGCAAAATTGGGCTAGGTCTTATCACCTATGACCCTTATTCAATCAAATAATATGATGAAGACCAAGTTAGAAGATTTTCTTATAGATTCTCATGCATCGAGACTTTGTGTTCATTCATCTTATGCTTTATTAGGGCAATCAATTTTCTATTTTAACTTTATTTTGGCTATGATCA
This sequence comes from Omphalea diandra, assembly GCA_949677035.1. Classification (NCBI taxonomy): domain Eukaryota; kingdom Viridiplantae; phylum Streptophyta; class Magnoliopsida; order Malpighiales; family Euphorbiaceae; genus Omphalea; species Omphalea diandra. The sequence goes on from CATIWR010079372.1 coordinate 3,326, forward strand.
AGTGAGGAATTAACATTCTTAGGACCTTGAAAGCCATGTTGTGATTGGTAGCATTTTGGTTAAATTTTTTATCATATTGCTAAGTATATATTTTAGCCTTGTGATTCACCCCTTGTTGGATCATATCCTAACCATTTTAGTGGTTAGTGATGTTATGGCTGCTAAACTCTTTGAAAGCAGTAAGGGAGAGGGTTTGATGATCTTAGGATCCCTCTTTTCATGATTTTTCCCTAAGCCATCAATTTTCTTAAAGTGTCATTGTATTACATGTTTATGATTTCACTTATTTAATAACTTGCATATTTTGCATGTTTGATGCATTACTGCTATTTTGTTTTTGTGATGTTGAGATATTCTTGTCATGGACTTAGAAATATGTTTAGATCCTTTGACTTGGAGATGATGAGATATATACATGGACCTTATTTATTTACCCTAATGTTTTCTATGTATTTTTACGATTACTAACGTGTGTGCTTCTTTTGGGTGTAGGTGCTCATCTTGCTTTGGTTATGAGTGATGATCTTAATGACCATTACCAGGTTTGATGATATGTGAATAATGATATGCAAGCCTTTCCCTATGTTATGTTGTATGATCCCAATTCCCTTTTGACATGTATGATGTGGATATTATGCATGTTTCACCCTATGACATGATGCATAACCCCTTTTCCCTAAAGATTGTTGAAGACTTTATATGATTGATTGAATCATGCTAGGAACATGCTTAAAGGCGTTACTTGAACTAATTAATAACATGGTTAAAATGGTAAGTGGACCAAACATGCCTGAAGGTTGGATCCCAATATCCAGGAGGTTTGGGGATGCATAACCTCTTTCCCAAATCATACCTAATTTTCAAACCCAATCTCTAATAAGGCTAAAGATGAATTGGCCCCTCTATATGACTTAGTTAGATTCAAATTTTTACCTTGTCTAGATTTTTGTCTCAACCAAAGTTGGATGGCAACTTCACATCTTTTAGGGATGATAGAAATGAGTTATCCCACCTTGGTTTCCTATTGACTATCATTTGGATAAAAAGGGCTTTAAACTTGTGCGAGGCCTAAAGGATCCCCCATTGATCCAATCACAAGCCACTTTTTGCGTTGCTTACCAATGTATAACCCTTATCATTTCGATCCCCATTGGTCAACAAAAGTATAGAGTCTCAAGCAAGATTCCATTCATTCAAGCACAATCATGAAACCTTGAGGGCACTTACAATGACAACTCCACTAGGGACTTGAAATTGACTTCATGGTTCAATCTCTAGTTCACTTTTTACCATAGTAACTTTGTAATTAGTTAGCCCAATTGCATTCATGTAGCTTTCACACTTCACCACATGCATTAGGTCATCCTTTAAAAAAATTGATGAGTTCTCCAAACTTGAGACTTACGCTCTATTTGGGCTTAGGAGATGGTGAGAATGATTCATCACCTAAGAGCCAATTACTTGTAAGTATATAAAATGAGGGTTACAACTACCATTTCTTAAGCTTGTGTGAGCTATCAACTATAATAATTGTTTCAACCACTATTGCATGTAGAAGCCAATAATACCTCACAATAGGACACCCTATTATTTTCAATTCTTCTATAAAGAAAGGGTTACGATATGTCAAGGAACATGATTATATATTCCTACAATGTAACGATGATGGGTGCATGCTATATGAAATACCCTTAAAATGCAAATGGATAAGTCAAAAGTAATAAAGTGTACTTATGTGTACAAATATTGTTGCCATGAGGATTGAGTTTAAGTACTAAGTATCTTACACATTTTATTAGCTAAATAATCAATAATGAATGACAATTAAAATTATAATTGAGAAAAGTAAATAGAACACAAGAAGTAATGAGAGATAATCAATAAGAAGTAATGAGAGATAATCAATTGGTGAGAGTGGCTAGGGCTTTAAATTGACTCAGTAACTTCCAAATGGGTTTTTAATCCTTGTTTAATTAGTTCATGCATCAAATGTTGTTATCAAGTCATTGTAGTGATTAATTAAACCCTCTCAAGTAGTAATTGACAAACAAAAGCATGTTAATCTAAAGGTTCCTCAACTCAAATGCTAAACACCATGTCATTACCTTATAAAATAAGACTAATGATAGAAATAATTCATTAAGGTTCCTCATCTTGTAGCAGAATAAGGGAATTATTGAAGGCCAATTAACCATCTCTCGATTCATTAAGGCTCATTATATGAAAAACATCTCTCGATTGTTAATTTACAAAACTAATATGATTAAAGGCCAATTAACCAAAAGTATAAAGCACTAAATAATTTCTAGCACAAATAATGAATGAAACTAAAAAGACTTAGATTAAGAAAAATCAATATTGGTCATACAAGATCCATTTGCATCCTTAGCCAAAAGATATGTAGTTTATAATAAGAAGAAAAAATAAAAGAAAATAATCAAATCAACCTTAAGAGTAACCATGAACTTTTTCTTGATCTTTCTTAATTATTCGCACCTTCTCTCTTTCTAAATCTTAATAAAATCCTTGATACTTGTTAAGTGTTGTTCTCTTATTTGTTTCTCTTAAAAAGGAAGAAAATCCTTAGCAAAAGTGGCTTGTGATTCTTACTTTAATACGACGCACGATTATGCACCATTGTGACATGGCCATGCACCTTTACAATCTCTCCTTTTCTATGCTAACCTTCAAGATGCATGGCCATGTTTTGAGGCCATGATTTTTAATTCTCCTATGCTTTAGTGATGCTTTTAAGGCATATGGCCATATGTCTTGACCACATGGTTGTGCCTCATCCTATTTCACATGGACTTTATTTTTTCTTCACTTTTGACCATTAAAAAACCAATTAACTTGCATTAGTTCTATTAATATGCAAAATAAAGTTAAAATGTAAGGATTTAAGGGAGAATTAAATACAAAATATGGAAATTATGATGCTAAACAAATTCCCTTAAACATGAATTATTACTTCTCCTTAAGTAATAATCCTCTTCACTAGCCAAATTAAATAACTCTTTTGATTAGAATTGAGCTTCAAGTTTTCAAAGATAAGATTTATCTCAGCTATAACCATGATTTTCCTTAATCAAGCAACTTCACCTATGATAATAACAAGTTCCAAACTAATCATATCTTATTCGTAATCAATTAAACACAATAGAGCGTGTGTATGTGTGACTTGACATCATAGTTCATTCACCATTTTGAACCTCTTTTATACACACGTTAAGAAAGATTTCATCTTGATTTCTAGGAATCACATATGACCATAGGCAAGACTAATTCACCTTTCTCTACTAATGTAGATCCTAGAAATCTTAAGAATCATGAGATCTTTAATAGCTTATAATGCAAGGTTTGGGGTTAAGCTATCAAAGAGTGGTTTAGTCCAAACAAAAGAATAATTGCTAAGATAAGAGTTATACTAGTGATTGTGAAGCATGATGAAACATTTCATGTGTATTTTCTATACTTATTCTTTGTGATAATCTAAGCAAACCTTTTTTTCCCCTTTTATGGCTTGATCATTTCTTTCTTTCTTTTTCCTTTATTTTGCTTTTTCCTTTTCTTCTTTTCTCATGATTTTTCATTTTGGCCACTTCTTTTTTTTTTTTAATGAACAATGCAAATATAAGAGCAAAATTTCAAAATATCAATATGCCATCCCTAAACTTGAATTGATCTTTGTAGTGCAAAATACAATAATAAATGCTCCCTTTTTACCAATTCTTCAAATACACACATAAATGACACAACACACAACACAACATTATATAACCAAATTCTAACTCTATTTTCTTGATAGGACAGGGAAAAAATCATTCAACCTATATGGTTATGATGAGGGTTATGAGTTAAATAAGGAAAGGCTATCAATATTCTCTAATGACTATTTTTATAAGGCTTAAAATGGATATCAAGGTATGGATGGGGAACAATGGGTTGAACCAAAGAATGCCTTAATCATTTCCTTAAATTTTCCAAGTCTAAGATTTGACCTTGAAAGGTGTTTTAGCTTGTTATAGCATATGTAGAGGTTTCATCTAGCCTAATGTAGTGTAATTAAGGCATCTTGATAAAGAAAACCCTATATTGCCAAGTGTGCATGATTTGTTCTATTATGTCCAACCAACTTTTGAATAGAACATGATACTTAAGATCAAGTTATTATCACAAGGGAAATTAACCTAATCAATTATAAATAATGATAATAAAGTATCTTCATCAATTTTCACCTTAAAACCTCAAACCAAAACTAACCATAAGATTAGATAAATTAAGCTAAAAAAAATACTTAAGGACACAAAAGCAAAATATTATCAACTGTAGTCATAATTGCAATCAAGAGTAAGTGAAGACAAAAAAAAAATTCAAATGAAATTCCCCAAACTTAAATATTAGTGTCCTAAATGATCTAAAAACACAAAGTAAATAGTAAAGGAAAAGGGCTTCCCTTTCAAAAAAGCAGAGAAGTAGGTTGCAAAATCTACCATATGCAAGCAAAGCACAAGCAACTATAAAATAATCATCCATTAAAAACTTAAGAGAATAAGCGAATTCCTTGCATAGCCACAAATGAGAATAAATGAATTCCTTGCATAGCCATAAAAGATTAAATGTTCAAACGCAAACACAAGTGTCACTTAGCAATGCCATCATATTAGTCACAAAATTAAAACACAAATCTCTTCACAATAATTGCCAAACATAAAGAGAGTTCAAATTTTTTATGTAAGCCAAACATAACCAAAACAAAAGTTTAAGAGCTCAGACATCATATATAAAATAAAAGAATAAAAAAACAAACACAAAATAGAAGATGAGATGATCAATCCATCAATGGTGGGGATGGATGGAAACTAACATAACCCAAGTAAGCTTGTAAATGCCCACCAACATCCCTCATCATAATAATGTCACAAGCTGATTGTGTACCTCTTCTTCAAAGATTGCTTGATGATGATCCATATAGGGGGGAGGGGGGTGGAGAGCATGAATAGTGGCCCCTTAATAAAGATCAAGGTGCTAACAAGCCTTCCCAAGATCCATTACAAAGGATTGGAGGTCTAATGACTAAGACAACCTAAAAGAATTAAATAAGCTTTGCAAGAATTGATCATGAAGTTGCAAGGATCATTTTCAAATAAAAATCAAGTCCTTTGTACATTAATTGCATGGGAGGAACCTTAAGAAGAAAGCTATAAGTCAAAAGAAACTTGTTTAAAGGTAGAAACATGGCGTACAACCATTCACAAAGCCATGCACACTACTATGGTTCAAGTTGACAACATTGGGCAAAAAGTATATGCATGGCCATGTCTACGACCATGCATCAAAGATGAGTAATGCGCTTATCAAGATCGTGCAAATGCATGGCCATGCGCATAACCATCCTTCATAATACACAACTACGCACACAACCATATGTCTTAAGCTGTAATTCGGGATTCTTCTTTTTGTTAGCCATTTTTTAGTTTTTTTTTTACTTCCTTTTTAGTAAGTACCTTATCTAAAATATATTTCCTACTTAGATATGACTTTATTTAGAAATATAAGATCTTTTCTATATAGGAAAACTCTATTTAAAAGGCTCTATATAAGCCATAGTCTTGTATTATGAGAAATAATTAATCTTCAATCAATATTATTGAGTTTTGGCAAGTTTATTCTTTGCTTTCTTGTATTCTTAGTAGAATACAAAATTATATTTATCAAAGGAGTGATCAACTTTTATAGCATCTTCAAGATTTAGGGAATTAGTTTCCTTAGGGCTCTAATATTTTGATCGATAACTTAATTTCTAGATTTTCTTAGGCAAAGTGACAGTTCATATAAAAAGTTCATAAGCCAATTCTCTTAATGAGTTCTTTATCAATTGGTATTAGAGCTTAGAATTAGTATCCTTTGTTTATCATTTATTTTCTTTGTTTCGTATCTTATTTGTTTTCATTTCTCTAAATATTTTTCTTTTTACTTTATTTTTCATATATCTACCTCTTTGTGTTTATTTTGTTTCTTTTCTTACGATAATGTGTCAATCAAATTGAATGCCATTGATTTCAATTTATTGATGTTGGGTTTCAATATACGTATTTGAAATTTACAATTCTCTATAATTATTATGTTTCAAATTGTCATTATTGGAGTTCGCATCACTTAAACTCAAACGTGTTGATTTGATCTTTTATTTCAAAAAAGAAAAAAAAGAGAAAGTGAATTTAAAACAAAAAAGAAAAGAAAAGAAATTAAGAAAGTAAAAAAAAAAAAATCACAATTGTCATATCCTGAACAAAAAGGGAATTTGTTTCAATTTATTTTGGGGTACAATTAAGTTTTTTGGTTTCTTTGTGTCGCTTTATACTACTTGTTTTCTTTATTTCTTTAGTTCATTCTATTCTAGTTATTTCTTTCATACATCCTTTGCCTTTTTTTGAGATTTCTTATTTTCTTGGTTCTAATAATCAATTTATGTTATGTTTTCATTTTATCTCAACTAAATCTTTAAATGTCTTAATCTTTGAGGTTGTCATCAATTGTTTATTACTTTTAAGATTTGTTGATTTTGATTCTTTTAGGAATGAAAAGAAGGCTAGCTTGAGAGGTAATAAGTAAGAGTGGTATGATCATTATAGGGTAAAAGCCAACAATTATGTGAAACACAAGTGATCATTATCTATTCGAGTGCAAACACATCAGAGAATATGTGAAGAATAATTTTCTTTTATTGCTAATAAATTTTTATAGCTTAAAAACATGAGTGTGGAAAGATAATGACATGAAATTATTCATGAAGTTTATTGTTGATCAATTTCAAAAGCTGAATGCGAGGTTGTATGACATACAATCCCTATCAATTCCAAATCCTCTAAGTGATGTGTGATTAAGATAGAGGAAAAAGATGAATCAAAATGGGAGGAATCAATATCCAACAAAGGTAAGAAAGCTACTTCCAAAAGAGATAGCAACCTAAGTAGCATCAAAATGAAAATTCCCACCTTTCAAGGTAAGAATGATCCAAAACTGTATCTAGAATCGGAATGTGCTCGATTGTCATGAGTACTTTGAGCAGAAAAAGATAAAATTAGCAACTATAGAGTTGATTGATTATGCAAATATATGGTGGGATAAATTTGTGATTAATAGGCAAAGGCATGAAGAGAGATCTATCCGAACATGAGAAGACATGAAATTTGCTTTATGCAAAAGGTTATCCTGAGCAATTACTTTCGTGATTTACATAGAAAATTGTAAAGTTTGGTGCTAGGTTCCAAAAGTGTGAAGGGCTACTACAAGGAGAGGGAGATAGCCATGATAAGGGCTAATGTAGAGGAGGACCGTAAGGCTACCATGACAAGATTCATTTGAGGCTTGAATAAGGAGATTATTCATATTATTGGGTTAGAGCATTATGTAGAGATGGAGGAACTCTTGCACAAAGCCATTAAGGTGGAAAAGCAGCTCAAATCTAGAGAAGCCAAATCTAGTTCTTTGTGGAGGGCTAATTAGAAGGACAACAAGGCTTATCACAAAACATAAGGAGGAGACAAAGTCAAAAGATTCGACTACTACTCCAAAATCAAAACCAAAACTCTTTCTAAATCATGTGATGCAAAGTATTTTAGGTTTTAAGGATTCATGCATATTTCTTTTCAATGACCAAAGAAAAAGGACCACGATCTTAATGGAAAATGGTGATATTAAGAGCGTTAGAGCAAGCAATGATGAAATGCCACCATTCATGGAGATTAGCAAATTAAAGGACCAATTGACAAAGATTGTTCAGATGTGGAGATTAAAGGACCCATTCATGGTGAAATGTTAGTAGCAAGGAAAACATTAAGTGTACAACCTAAGGATGATGATGATAAGGAGTAACATTAGCAAATTTTCCACACTAGATGCTAAGTGAAAGGCAAGATATATACTTTGGTTATTGATGGGGGTAGTTGCACCAATATTGCTAGTACATTATTATTAAAAAAGCTAGACTTATATACCATGAAGCATACTAAACCATACAATCTAACTTGGCTTAATGATTGTGGGGAAGTGTTGGTTTACAAACAAGTTTTAGTGTCTTTTTCCATTGGCAAATATATAGATGAAGAATTATATGATGTTGCACCAACCATGCATGTCATATTTTGCTTGGTCAACCATGATAATTTGATAAGAGGGTCACACATGATAGCTACAAAAATCATTATTTCTTTGTACTTAATAAATGTTGTTTTATACTAACTCCTCTCAAACGTTTGCAAGCCTATGAGGACCAATTGACAATAGTAAGAGAGTACAAAATGAGAGAAAAGAAAAATAGTGAGGAAGAGGAAAAGAAAGAATGTAAAAAAGAGAAAAAAAAAGTGTAGGTGAGGAAGAGAGAAAAGTTGACAAGAAAAATGGGCAAAAAATAGCCAATATAAGACATACAGAAAATGTGGTGAATTTTTGAATTTTGCCTTATTGCAATATCATCTTAGTCTGAGTATGTCTTACATTCTTGAGTGTATCTCAAATTGTATAAATCCAGTTACAATAATAATCTACCATCAGTTACAAAACATATAAATGAACATTTTTCATGTCTTATTCATTATCTAATTCAGTCTATAAAGTCACCAAAATAAAGGACCAATTCTTAGGGTAAGCAGGTTTGTAACATGTTGACAAATAGTCATGATGAAGGGACAATATCTCAACAACC
>CATIWR010079380.1:0-79786 GCA_949677035.1 Omphalea diandra
AGTCATATTCAATAATATGTTAGGGTATTTTGCATGTATAGTTCAACAGAAAAGCATTGTACTTGACAAATCAAAGCACAATTGGTGGGCGGATGATGCATCTTTGCGCATTAATAACCCTCACCAACCAAACAACAACCCACATGATATATATTTATGGTCTAACTGCTTGGACTGCACATAATGATCTTCGAATTATGTTAAATATATTTAATTATTTAATTTTAAACACTTCTTCCGTTTCTAATAATTAAATTTTTTTTAATTATTTTGCATTGCAATTTTTTATACTTATTTTTTTATGATTTTAATATTTTATGATTAATAAGATTTTATCGATAATAAAAAATTATCTTAACTGATAATTTTAATAAATAAATGTATTTTTAATTAAATTTCATAAAATTTAGTATTAAAAAAACATTTTAGTAAAAAAGGTGTCTATTAACTAATAAAACCTAATTTTCTTAATTTTTATGTAAAAAAATTTGAACTATAATATTAAGACAAAGCGAGTAATATTTTTTTTTATTTTCTAATTTATCAACAATCTTTCAACATAAAGCAAATGTTATGAACCCAATGATCAATGTACTGTGTGGCTATCAAACGAACTAAATATATATAGGTGGCATTGCTAGTGTGAAGGTAGGACTCGTCGTATTGTGGGTTTCTTTTCTTTTTTCTTTTTTTTTTTTTTTTTTTTTTGGGGGGGTGGGGGTGGGGGAGGGGATGGGGATTACCTAAAAAACACAAATTAAAAATTGACATAAAATAAAAAAAACACAATTTATTACTAATTTGATGTAAAAGTTGAATGAATCTAAAAAGTTGTTGGAAGAAACTAAATTAAATGATTTGACAATATTATTTGAATTCAAACTAAATCTACTTGCAATGTTGAGGCCAATTAAACTACTAAATTCATAATGGGTATTGATCAGAGATTTGATGCGATTAATAAAAGTTCTCTTTTATGAAGGGTTAGGGTTTCCTTCTGCTAGGGGGGGTGGTTTTCATGGTCTTTAGTCTAGTTTTGTTGTCACATTCAATCATCTATATTGTTTTTCTTTTTTCTTCTATTATGCTTGTTGTCCTAATCTTATTGTCGTTCTTTACTAGCTTATAATCCATTTCACCATCTATTGCACTTCACGGGTTTCTTACACTTTTTCCTTCTTTGTTGCATGGAGATTTGATTTCCTTCTTAATGTGTTTCGTAAAAGCAAGAGTTTGTTTTTAGGTTCATTCTCACAATCCATCTCGTTATTCTCCTTTTTACTTTAATGGAAGATAACTCTGAACGTGATCTAAACCATGAAGAAGAGGATGTTTTGGAGGTAAATTTTGCTAATGAAGAAAAAGAAAATGTTCCTTCGAGTTTATGTTTGGCAGCCAAATTATGGAGCGAGAAACCTTATAATGTCATGATCAAATCCTGGAAATCCAAGCATGAAATTGTGGCTAAATGGGTAAAGGCTTGTTTTTATTCCAATTTCAGCACTAAAGGGATAAGGATTGAGCGTTAAACAAGTTTCCATGTCACTTTCTAATTATGAAAGAAGTTTTAAGTATTGAGCAACCATCATCTATTGAGTTATTTCATACCCCTATATGGATTTGGGCTTATGACTTGCCATTAAACCTAATGAATGAGAAGATGGCGAAGGGCTTAGCTAGTTGTATTAGTATATTAATTCAGGTAGAAGGAGATGGAGTTAATTAGGGAAGATTTATCGGTTTCAATTGTCTTTTTGATCTTTGACAACCTCTAAAAAAGGGAATTCGGGTTAGATCCCAAGGATCAAACTCCTTTTGGGTTCTTACCAAGAACAAGAACTTCATACCTTTTGTTTCTTCTGTGGACATTTTGGTCATGTCCTTAGCAATTTGTAATGATGTGGTGGATATAGATATTGCTAAGCTTTCTTGCAGCTTTGATGAAACTATAAAAAATCTCCCTTCAAGAAGAATTCTATCAAATCATCCAATCCTTCTAATAACACAAATAAAACTTTTTTTTTTTCAAATCACTACCAGTTATTAACAATCAGCCCAGTCCTTCACCAGTTTTTACCAACAGTACATCTAACACTTCACCTATTTTCCAAATTGACACTTCATCAGGTCAATAGATAATCGCAACCATTGATAACCTTAACTTTTATTTGTCACCACAGCATCAAACAAGGAGAACCAAAACCCAAATCCTGCACTTAAACCCCTTATGAACAATCCAAAACTAACCATCCAAGTCGAACAATCTAACTCATTTTTTCCTTTCAGAGCATCTTTATCCACCCTCTTATTTGACCTATCAACACCTGTAATACCCTCCTTTCCCATAAAAATTTATGAAACTATAATTATTGTTGTCCTTCCCATCAATTCGCATATGGAACCATAGATCCCACCTTTTATCCAAAGCTTAGAATGCCCCCTCTTAATATCCTCTATAGCTTTGACCCTTGTATACCCATCTCTGTCTCCCTTTACCATTTCTTTTGAACCTCATTCCGCCTCTTAATGAACCAAAATACTACTCAACATTACTATTAGATCACAACAACTATTAAAAAAAAAAAAAAAAGAAAAAACCCGAACATGGAAAAAATTAGCCAAACGTGACATGGAGTTAAAGTCCCTTCGTGAAGAGGAAATTACTCACGAGCAGTTCTCCAAGAAGTACAAAATTGTTGCTATGGATGGATCTTAAGATCTAGGGATTCAATAATAGAGATTGCTTTACAATCCCACCGATAATGATAAGTCTCCTAAGTTGAAACTATCACGGGCTTGGAAACCAAATGACAATTGGCCGGTTGGGGAGATTTGTGTACTCTCAAGATCCCATGTTGGTTTTTAGATAAAGACATGAGACGTTTGACATGCAGTTGAGGTTTTACGGATGGCATTGATATGGGTTGAAAAGATTATAGCAAGAGTAAGAGGGGCAGTCTTTGTTTGATGTGGAATGACTCTATTGATGTTACTTTATTATTTATGTCCCTCTATCATATTGATGTTACTATTAAATCAAAATTGAATAATGTTCATTAGAAACTCATTGGCTTATATAGGTGGCCCTTTGATGATTAAAAGTGTCAAATATGGGACTTTATATGGTCTCTCAAAGATAAATTTGATTTAATGATATATTCTTTAGTTTTGAGAAAAAAATGAGGCAGGCAAAGGTCTCTTGATTTTTTTTAAACCTTCTTATGAGGCTCTTAAAACTTATGAATTGGATGATTTAGGATATCATATGTTGAATTTCACATGGAGTGATGAGCAAGCAAGAGGAGATAATATTCTAGAAAGGCTTGACAATGTCAAATGGGTTTCTTTGTTTTTAAAGTATAAAGTTATGAACCATGCATAGACTTACTCGGACCACTCACATATCTAGGTTTTTCTTTCTAACAAAGTCTTTAGCAAGAAAAGAAATAAATAAGTGTTTAGATTTGAGGTTATGTGACTTCAGGATAATTACTGTAAAATAGTAGTTTCAAATGCATGGAAGGCAATGGAAGTTGGGGTGGGCATTTCTAAAAAAATCGATTCTTATAGGATTGGACTACAAAAGTGGAGCTCTCTAAATTTGGGGAATGTTAGGAGGCAGTTACAATAGTTACAAACAAAGCTTGCCAATCTGCAGAGCTTGGTGCAATTAGATAGGGTAGTGAAGAAGCAACAAGAAGTCTAAAGCAAAATTTTAGAATTAATTTGAAAATAAGAGATATTGTGGAAGCAAAGGGCTAAGGTGGATTGGCTCAAGGAGAGGGACAAGAACACTAGTTTTTTCACTACAAAGTCAGTCAAAGGAAAAGGAAGAATGCAAGTATAGGCATTATGAATAGTGCAAGGATTAAAATAAGGATATTACAACTACATTTCAAACCTATTTTAAGGATTTGTTCATGAGTTATAGGCTTAATCTAGGTGACAAGGTGTTTGATGGGATCCCTATGAAAGTGAGCCCAAAGATGAATTCTTTCTTTTTAAAGAAATTCACTAAAAAAGAAGTTGAAGTTGCCTTGTCTCAAATTTATTCCTTAAAAGCTATTGATCTTGAAGATATGCCTATAACTTTCTATAAATCCTTTTGGCACGTTATACAATATGATATTATTTCCACATATGGGGCTGACCCTTATGTTTTTAATTCTTCTTTCATTGTTTTAACCCCAATAATAAAAAAAACTCCATTTCTCATAAAGATGTTAGGCCTATAAGTTTATGTAATGTTATTTTCAAAATCATCACTAAGACCATAACTAGTAGGCTTAATGTCTTCCTTTTCGATATCATCCATGATTGTCAATCTACGTTCACTCCCTTATAGCTTTTGAGATTTTTCATCATATGAAAAATAAGAGAGTAGGAAGGAAAGATTTGATTGCTCTTAAGTCAGATATAAGCAAAGGTTATGATTGAGTGGAATGAGCATTTTTAGAGAGAATTATGCTTAAACTAGGGGTTGATAGTACTTAAGTTTCCCTCATTATGAGATGTGTTAGGATTGTCTCTTACTTTATTCTGGTTAACTAACAACCTAAAAATTCTTTTAAACCTAGTAGAGGCTTGAGATAAGAGGATCCATGAATTATTATCAAACGGTCGCTCTCCAACCTAATGAAATTGAGGTTCAACTCCTATGTTATGCTATTATCAAACTAGAGTGAACAACTTTTGCTTCAGTAATTTAAATAAGGAGACACTCCTTAAATTAATGAATTTTTATCCCAATAACTTTTCCTAAGTGATTGCAAATCATAATGTTCAAGCCCATTTCATTAGCAACCGAATTAAGATCAACCATATTTATTTTCATGAAACTCAAAGTTAGTGTTGTCCATCATTTAAGGACTGGTTGAGGCATTACCATGTCACCCATACTTTGGCTCTTTTATTACTCATACAAGACCTTAGTTGTCGAGTGGATGACTTTTTATCCTTCAACACTGATGTTATTAAAAAACAAGTTGATTTTTAACATACTAGTGTGACCAAAGGAGCATGATAAACAATTGAAAAGCTTTCAAGGTAAAGATGATTTAAAGCTGAGGATCCAATTTAACAAAAAGGTCTAACAATCAATGAATCTTCAATTCCCAACCTAAGTGGGCTTTGTTTACACGTTAGTTTCACCTCTGAGTAGTTGTGTAATACATGCTCCAATGTTTAAGTTTTCAAATTGTACCTTTTTTTCAATACAGTCCATTGTTACTCCTATATCCTACAAAGAGATATTAGTAGAATTATTCTATGAAATATTTCCATTTAAATAAACATACCTTTGGCGCAAGTGGCAAATTCCATAATCGTTTCCAATGTGCATTTTTATCACTTATAAATGGTTTGGTAGAAGTTGCATTCTTCAATGCCATGGCTAAGCAATCTGCTGTACAAATAGTGTAACAACTAATTTTAGATAGATGCCAATACATTATATCCTTAGGCCATCTCTTACTCAATGGAATAGCTAATAGTTACTCACTTTTAAAATCTCGATTCTAAAATTATTCCTCAGGATTAAATGGCTCATGAACATAGGCATCAGGTGACATAATATAAGGAACTAACCAAACTTTGAAATCATTTTAATTAGGTAGCCATTTTGTCTTTGAAAATACGAACACCTTCCTTATTATCAAATCGCTAAAGCAAAGTCTTTCCCATAAGGCGTCTTGATGCCAAAGGCTTCTCTAAGTAAAGCTTGGATTAAATCCTAATTCAGCATCAAAGACACCACTTCTAGAAAAGTATCTATATAATTGCTTACCTAACATAACAAAGTTGAAGGATTTGAAATTCTAAAGCCAAAACCTTTTTTGCCTTTTGGAAGATATAATGAAGCCCAAGATTTCCATTGTAATCTTTTTTCTTGTTTATTTTGACCTATCAAAAGTTTGTTATCATAGAAGTAAAGAATAAATGCTATATATATGGCAATTTAAAATAACCCATCATTTAGGTTTAGATGATTTGAGCAACATCTTTTAGAAGTAACATCTTTCCTCCAATAGATAATGATTTTTCTTATCAAATCTTTTATCTTCTTAGTCACTCTATCCTAAAGACAACTAAAAATTGATTTTTTTTCATCACTATCACTTCTAGTAGACCCAAATAAGAAGTATGGTAATCAACTTATTGCCTGACACCAATGATATTCTAGATCAATTGTATAGTGTTAAGGTTACTTAATGCAATTTCACACAGTTGAAGTTTATGCATTGATCTAATGTGTTTGAGTATTGTTTCAATATGAGATTTAGATAAATAAAACTATTTATTCTAAGTTACCATGCTAAAAATAAGACTATCATTCATAAAGAATATATAGGAGATAGATGGAACTTGTTGGCGAATCTTTATATCGTGCAAGATATGTTGTTTTGGCCTCTGAATAAGAGAAGAAAAATCTTTTGCATACAAAAGAAAAAAAAAATGGTGAAGTGATAAAGAGAGTTGTCTAATATTTCACTTTAAGAAAGAAGTATCTTGAGGACAAACATTTGATAGTATTGAATAAGAAACAATAATCATATAATTTACCAAAATGTTAATTTAACTAGGGTGGAGACTTAGTTTTCGCAAAGCATTTTTGAAAAAAGATTATTTTATTCTATCATTTATTTTACTCATATTTAATTTTAATGCAAAAGACATATTTTATCTTTCAATTTGGATTTTATCAAGTGAAACAATTCAAAATCTAATAACACATTGTCAGTTATGAAACATCCAAGAACAAAAGTTGATTAAAGAAAATGATATGAGATAAAAATGTTTACAGACTATTTCCTATGGTTTTGAGCAAATCAATAGTCTTCAAATAAAAATATTTAAATTAAAATTTAGTGAGACTAAAAAAGAGAAATTATTAGATAAAATAACAATAAAGATCATAAAATTTTATAAAATAATTAAAATATTGCAATATATTAACATATGTTGGTATAAGTGGTAAAAGAATTTGTTGAATTTATTAAAAGTCAATAAAAAGATAATTTCTTAGTTTAGAGTTGTGAAAAGAAATCTATTTAAAAATAATTTTGGAAAAAAAAAGCAACAAACGCCTAACCATCCGTTGTAGTCTAGTCGGTCAGGATATTCGGCTCTCACCCGAAAGACCCGGGTTCGATTCCCGGCAACGGAATATTTTTCGTTCTCTTTGAAATATTTTTCTTTATATTGTTGATTCGGCAAGAATACAGTCACAAAAAAAAAAAAAAAAAAGAGCGGGAAGCAACAATGTTTTCTGGGCGGGCATATAAGGAATTATGGAGTTGTAGAATACAAAATATCAAAATCTAGGGTTTTGTTTTGAATCAAAATTAGAAAAGGGAAAATGGTATCCTGTAGCAGCAGTAAAAGAAGCAGTGGAACTACTGGAGGCATAGAGGAGAACGTTTTAGCTATCCTCGACGCCACCGATTCTAAACACACTCAAGACGCCAACGACGACAGTACGTATATTCATTCAACTTTTTTTTTTTTTTTTCACCTCAATATGCCTGTTTGGTTCCTGAGAAACCGTGGAAAACAAAGGAAATGAAAATTTCCGATCTCATTGACGTAAATCGAAAACGCAGGGATTGCATATCTTCAAGCGGTACGCGCGGCTTCTGTTGATTGTGATAATGGAGCTCCACCAACCAAGTAATTGCCAAATTCTCTTCAATTTACATGCATGTAGGCTATGGTATAGCTTAATCGTCGATTAGTGCGTATTATAGTGTTTTTCAGTGGTAATAATTACACTGGTTATTGATAAGTAAAATTGGCTTGTGAAGCAAAATGTGTGAGGCAGTGTTCCAAATCCTGAGGGTTGGAAATTCTCTGGAATTGATTATGGAGAGTTTTCGGCTTTTAATTGAGCTTGATAAGGTGATTACTTTTTTTTTTTTTAATGTTATTTTGCTAAGTCATTACAATTTACACTTGCAACTCTTTATGCTTTTTCTTTTTTCGGTTTTTTCATGATCAGCGTTTTCCACGAGTTTATTTATCAAATGCAGGAGCATCAGAGTCATCGGAGCTAGTGGTGGTTGAAGAGGTATAGGTCTTTTGGCCTTTTTAAGTATCATATTTTAAGTTTTCATAATTTTGTATATTGGTTCGATGGTAATAGATGATAGACTCTATATTCAAACTTTTCATAACTATAGGTTTGGTCGCCATTTGTTTTTAATCTGGATATTACTTCTGGAGAAAAAGAAACTGCTGGATCTGGTGGACGATTTGACTCATCGGTGAGTTGAATTTGCTGGTTAAGTCTGACCATGTTTCATTTCCTATGAATTGCAACTTAATATGAATTTTATTTACTTGTTTCCAAAAAGGAATTGCCATAGGATTCCAGCAATGAGCTCTTGACAAATTTTGTTTGTATGAAAGTGGGTATAGTGTTTTTGGCTAATTTACTGCAATATTATCTTTCATGACTGTCTACCATTTTCAGGTTTTCCATCTGTTGATACAAGATCTTGCCGAAGTTATCAATGAAACAAACTTCCGAATGTTAGAAATAAAGGTTTGTTATCCTTTGTAATTCACAAGTGCATATAGTGTTAGACAAGGTGCACCATGTCTTCTGTGTCTCAATAGGAATGCCTGATAATAAAATTGTTAAATGAAGTTAAATGAGTCTTGTGGTTAGTAACTTCTAATTTAGTCAAGTGTTGATTATGGCTTTCGCATGGTTTTGTTTCAGTTGCTGGGGAAGATGTTGCTATTTCACTACCTTATCAATGTTCTAGAGGGAGATTTTATACCACGTAACAAAGCTTATGGAGGTGTAAATATGTGAAGCATCTCAATTTCTTGTGCTTTTCAGCATTAGAAAATTTAAACACCTTATTGTTATATTGCAGAAACCATGAACTGGATGCTTCTAAGAGAATCCTTGCTCAGCATGCTTCTGGTATGTTCTCACCCTTCAAGTCTTACAATTTTTATGAGTCTTGTATGTCTTAGACCAATTGTGGTAGTGTAGTTGCTAAATGCTGTATGACATCATGAGCCTTCTAATTGTTCCTTTCATTTTTATTTTAAATCGTTTCATTTGTACCTTGATGTATTGATTTTGCATTTAATGGTAAAAAAAAAATATGGAATTGATGTTACATTGATTTTGCAGAGCTCAAGAAGAATAAACTACAAAGTTCTAATGAAGGATTGTTTGTTGATTATGTGTGGAATATGTCGATTTTCTGATGAACTTGGTAATGACCACAAAGCTTCTGAGTCAAACACATCTAAAATTGGTAATCCTGCTGTAGCAATGGCTTTATCTGAAGTGGAAAGCAGTACTTGTATTGCTATGAACAAACTTCTGACAATTGTAAGTCTCTAAAGACATCAGACAAAAATATTGTAGAATTATCTTGTTTATAGACTTTGACGATTTCAACATTTTCAGATTATGGAGTTTGATGTGTCAAGAAAAAAAGCAGATGCACAAGGTCTCATCACCAGAGCTGATGGTTTGAGGTGTTTACTTGTCGTCTTGATGTGATGACTTTTCTTTAATCATTTTCTTATTACTTATGATGAACACACTTCTGAGATTTGGTTCAGGACCCCTCTGGTAGAGATAATTCTGGATGAGCTTACCTATGATAAAGATATGCTTTCTGAATTTCTTCAGGTATTCTTCGTCGTCTTTTGTTTTAAAACTCTTTCCCTCCCTCTCTCTCAAATATGCTGGCACTGTAATGTGCAGTGTGCAGAAAAGTTACATAATGCATGGGAAAATTACTAGTTTTGTTCTGGCTCAATGGCTTTAGAACAGTGATGGAATTTTGTCATAGTGATACACTTCACCAACACCATCTGTCTGTTTTACTTTTGATGAAATTGTGATTTTTACGAGGATTGCAAATGTCTGCTGATGTTTCATGACCTTTCTGTCTGGTTTTAGAAAACTAATAGTTTTGATTTTTGAAATTGCTAAATACGAGGATTTTTTATGTGAATATTCGAGTTCTCAGTATGTGTTATGGGACTAGGATTTCCTTCTAATTTCTAAACAGTTCATTCTTAGGCTTAGGTGATTTAAAATTATGATTTAAATTATTTTCATGCGGTGGTTGAATGAAACTGATCAGGATATTCTTTTTCTGATCTTTTCAATGTTGCAGGTATTCAATGAACCTAAATGGAAGCTGGAAATTATTTTGCAGTACTTTTCAAAATACACTGCTAAGGTACATGAGTTACTGGATCATTTTTACTTGATCTTCATTTGTGATTCCCAAGATATTTTTTATGCAATTGTGTATGTTGTATAAAAAAGGCCACTCTATCTTTGGTGACTTTTTCATTACTAAGACGGCCATTTGATGAAATTGATAATTAAGTGCTCAAAATTCAAGAGCTGATTAATTCTAACGCTGAAAATTTAAGACTTTTTCATTACTAAGGTGGCCACTTTATCTTTGGTGATAGTCTTGATTGTAGTAGCGATGGGGTTGATAGTGAATGACTGTCATGGTAGAAATGATCTTAATGTTGATGACAATGATGGTGATGGTTGGAGTAGTAGTGATATTTTGTATGTTAAAATCATATTAGTGTGTGGTCGTAGTTAAGAAAAGAACACGGGATTTCATCCTGCTCGACATAGAATACCTTTTGCACCTTGCAAACTACACCACTTCTTTACAGGCAATGGAGACCCATGGGAATACAGGCTTTAGCACATTAATTCTTTTACTTTGCAAATTATGTGCTTTTTAGAATTGATCTGAAACAAATCTATCAAGCACACTAAAAGGTGAAGGGCTGAAAGACAAATGTTATCAAACAAAAAAAAAATTAATTGTTGAATATTTCAATGTGCTTACTCCATTTACTTTGTTTTCTAGCCTTTTGTTCGCACCCGGAGGTCTAATAGTCCAACGGAGGCTGATGGGACGTTCATTGGAGTCTTGAAGGGCTTTTCGAACATCACTAGCACAAAGAATATTACTAAAAAGATCGGTAAAGATATAGTTCAGATGCTTCTGGCTCATGCTTTTCGGGTAATTGTTATCATTCCTATATTGTACTCATAGTATTATATTTACCAGATTTTATGTGATGCAAATACTTGATTTGTTTTGGAAATAGTTGTATTGTGCATAGAGGAACTTCTTGCACTTCATTGCGTGAAATTTCAATTTGTCCTTGATGGGTTACTTCAGGATGCTATTCTTTTTCTTATTAAACTTCACGATCCTATTTACTCTCAGGCAAAATTCTCTGTATTTTCCAAGTGTTGAAGTCAGCCCGTGTTTATTAAATTCATAGCTCTCAAGTAGATCAAATAGTTGGCTACTGTGGGTGGGTATATCCTATAACCTTACATTGGCCTTTGCAAACAATAACGTATATGAGAATATGTTAGGGATCCAATCTGGTTATGAAGGCACAGAACTGATAATTATATCTGGTTATTGTCATTATAGTTGGTGATTTTCAGTATCAACTTAACAGAGAGAAAATAAAGAAACTCCAGTGGAGATGTACCAACGGCATTGTGAATCAATATTGCATATGAGACCATTTGTAAACTTCAACAGTAGGATCATTGTGATTTGAGAATTCCAAATTAATTGATTAGAGATGTAAAGATAGGAAATTTGTTCAGAGGCTTTTATATGAAGTGAAATTGGTGGAGACTGTCAGCACCAATGCTAATCCTATACTTGTTTCAATTTTCTTAACCATTAAATTCTTCATCAGGCTCGCTTATCATTATCATCATCTCAATATGAAGCTGAAGGCATCATTGATTTCAAGGACAAAGTGAGAAGCGACTCTGTTGTAGAAATATGCATGAATGTAATCTCTGCATTTAGTAGTTTGAAAAAGACAGATAAGTAAGACTTTGCCCTTTTCTTCATACAATTATGCAACTTGATTCGCACATTGCATATGAACAATTAACTGTAGGCAGTGACATGTGTAAGAAAGAAATGGAGCATGGCTTTGTGTAATAACTTGCACATGAATCATTGGCCTGGGTAACATTCTACTTCTCTGATTGTAACTCTTAAGCAACCTGAGCATCATTCTTGAATGTAACTGGAAACTCGCACTTATTGTCATGCTATTAATATAACAATTCATATGGGATGTCTACATGAGGAAAAAAAGTTTCTATAAATATGTTTATTTGTAAAATATCTAAACATGAACCCAAATGAAATGATTTACTGAAGGCAACTTTTGGTCACTATTTAATTTCAGCAGAGTAATTATGGCAGCCATGCTCCTTTGTCATTGTATCCACTCAGTGCTTATATAGCATAGTGTATAATCCTATTGCATGAAGACTTCCATTGTTTCATTTCATGGAATAATGACACCTTTCATGGTCGCACTTATGAATGCATAAATGGCACAGTGCTTAATCGTTTCCCACATTACATCTATACGTGCCTCTTTTTTTTCCCGTTTTCCTAATCAAGTGTTTAATCTTCAGGATTTTATTTTGCATGACATGATGCAGGAACATGGAGATTTTGCCATTCGGAAAAGAAGCATTATTTACAGCAGCGACTATCCTCTCAATAAAATCATAGAAGCTCATGTTTGAAAGATGCAGGTAACATGGTCGAACTATTGTGTGCATTTTTCTCCAACTAGATTAACATTTATTATTCAAGCAAATCATACGCTTTGATGTGGGTGATGATTGATTAAGTGAAACATTTTTTACCTAATGCTGCTTTATTATGCAGCATATTCCATTAGGCTATACAAATAAAAATTCATTATTTCCAATTTGGCTTCATGTCTACGGGTAAAATCACTCATGCATTATTTATTCTTTTTATTTGCAGTGCTAAATTTGAGAATTAATGCTAATTCCACTATCTTTGACGAGGTTCCTGTTGCTTTGTTGTTATCTGTAACCTGAACAATCTACCTGAAATACCTGCGATATATTGATTCTACTTGGATCAAACCTAGGAATTGATAGCTCTGCTTTATGGAAAATATCCCATTTGGCCAAGAGGCCAAGACAGGGTAGCTTAGAGTTGTCTCGCTCTCAAGGGGTTAGTTGCTGCTACATATTGATTATCTTTGCAAATTGGAACTTGACAGAATCAAGGTTCCACTTTTCTTAAATTCACACTACATTGATGTCAGATAGACTAAACTGCTTGAATCACGAATTTGGAATCACGTTGAAATCAGAAAGGACATGATTATATCAAAAAATTGGGACTTGAATGTTTCTTGCATGTAGTTTCAAGCCACTGATCACATTTTTATGCGCATGTGCGCCTGTTGCATAACTTGTTTATTTTCAGGGATCGACACTACTGAACATGTGTTCGTATCTGACAGTGCAATTCTTGCTCCATATGGATCGTGCTATACACGGATGTTTCTATATGATGACACAGTAGTATGATTTGTAATTATCACTGCTCAGAAATGAACAAGTCCTTTTTGTTCTAATTCCCATTTTGAAGTGGCATCAGAAATCTCGTAGTTGTTTAGACTTGATTATGAGAAAGCATGTAAAATTAAACCAAGGTGTCTTTGGACGCATGAGCATAAATTAATGGTTCATAGCATACAATGCATCTTAGTAGGAATAAACTAAAGGGGTAAACGAATCATGATAAATTGCATGAGCACAAGGGTGTAAACGAATTGTGATAAATTGTAAGCAATTTGAGATTGGCTTTATATGAATCAACTCAAATTGAGCTGAAATTACTTAAGTAATTAAGTGGGCCGAAATCTGATATTAATGTACTAGACTCCAGAAGCTTACAAATCTAATTGAGTTTTAAATAATTTTATTATTTTATCTTGTAAAAACTATCCTAGACAAATTTGTTGCCTCTTATTTTTCCAATACGTTTAGCCTTCCACAAGCACTCCTTTCCCTCTCTTTGCTGACCTCTTCCACGAATCATATGTTCCCAACTTTATTCGTGGTTCAATCCATAGGGGCAACTATCTCCCCTTTCCTGTTCAGCAATGATCAGCTGAAAACGGAAGTCATAAGGTTGTTGCGGTTTTGGAGGAGAAATGATAGTTTCTTATTTAGGAGGTGTAACGACGGATATGCTTTTATTGTGCTCTTGCAGTTGTTTTTTTCTTAGCTTCAACTTGCAGTAGAGGTCTTGCTTTGATTTATTTTGCATTTGCAATTGATTTTCTATTTAGTAGATTGTGGAAATTATATGGGGTTGTTTATTTGCAATCTATTGTATATTTGTTTGTATTGATATAATGTAGGTAACATATGTACTGATAAATGTTAATTCTTTGTTTTTTATTTTTTTTAGAATGATGTTTCGACTATGAACAGTTAGTTGTTTTGTTTGATATTTTATCATTTAGACTATTAGTTTTCTGTGTTAAAGCGTAGTGAACTTATTATGATAACTTTATCTAAAGCCAATTCATGTAAAGCACAATATAACATAATTATTTGTTTTTTGGACAAGTACAATGGTTAATTATTAGCGAAAGGGGGGTAAAAGTTAATAAAGTTAGTGTTGAAAAAAGCTCCAACAGTTTGGAGAGGGACTCAAACTTCAATTTACAAGTGTCATAAAAAAAATTATATAAATATAAATAATTATCAAATAGAGTTGAGCTCAAACTTAAAAATTAAAGTTTAGTCAAATTGAAACTTTAAGTTTTAAAATCCAACTCAAATTCAATAGTGTTCAACTTAAATCAACTTAATTACACCCTTGTAATTAGTCCCAACTAGTCGAGTCAAGGTTCACTTTAAGAGAAAGGAGCAAGATGGTCTACCATGGCCATTGTCATTGACTGGCTGCATTGTTTTGAAAAGCTTTACGCGCTGTTTAGACAGGGCGTTAAAAAAGGAAGAAATTCATTAAAGTAAATGAATGGAAAGAAAAGAGGAGGGAAGTAAAAAGTTTAACCTTCTGTTTAGGAGAAATTAAGAGGTTCACTAAGGTAAAAGTATTTGATTAAAAGCACCCTTACCTTAAAAAATGAAAGGAAAAAGAAAAGCAAAAATATTTTGCTTTCCTTAATAACTTACTCTTCCTCACTTTTTCTTTTTTTTTTTTTTAAAAGCAAAATATATTAATTTTTGTTTTTATTAAATCACTTTCCCTTTCTAACATGCCAAATTGGAGTATAAGAAAGAGTTCTAAGGATTACTCCTTAAACCTCAAGTTAAAATTCTCCCAAATAAGATTCACTCACTCACTCACTTACTTACCCTTACGTCTTCACTCTTATCCTTCGTCCAAATAGACCTTTTAAGCTATGGGAGACAGATGTAAGAGGTTTATGGAACTATACGCTACACTTTTCAGCAACTTAATCTGGCAGGATTGGCAGGAAAATCTTGCTCTTCCTTAGTATTGAAATGCTTGCAAAATGGAAAATTTTAATTTGAATCAGAAAAAATTGTATTGCATCCCACCACCATTTCAAATGTGCTGAACATGTGGATATGGATATGTGAATATGAGTGAACAGACTTGCTAGCCAGTTTTTGGCTCTACTGCCTCATCTGTGTTCCTGAAAAAGTTCAACCCGCATTAATAATTGGAGCTCAGACCTTAGGGCTAACTTTTAATTATGAAAATAACTCACCAAATTGCTATGGTCATTTCAGCTGGCAGAACTCAGATGAATGAGATGAGTCAAGCTGCATTGTCACTGGTCCATCATTGACTAGATTAACCTTTCATAAATCCAGGAGAATAAATGTTAGGAAAGTGGATCTCATGTACATAAATAGTTTTTTTTTTCTTTTTTTTTGGGGGTTGGGGGGGTGTAGAGAATAAATTACAGTGAAGGCATTGAAAATAGAAACGCAAAGGAAAGGGTAAAAACTTAGCATGGCAGCCATACCTTCATCATTGCTCCAAACACACCATCTGAATAAAACATTAGGAAAAGAAGTCAATAAAACAACAAAATAGAACATCTAATACATTCTCTATCACATCCAAGGTTGAGGAAATAGATAGGCATTATATGATTGAACCATACAATTACGTAGCGAGCATCTACATTTCATATAGAAATACAATATAAACATGACAAATGCATTTCCGATCTCTGGACATACATAAGTTCTAGCATCATATTCTTAACAAATTTGATCATAGAATATATTCCTGAATGCTATAGAACAGCAGTCATCCTTGAAATTGATGCTGTATTGTATGGACGGAGAATGCAAAAACGAATGGTGGAACAATCCACTTGCAATTAGCAGTAACAAAAGATGAAACAGCAGGCCATCAAGAATGCCACAAATTACACTTCTTTACATAATTCAGGAATATAGTAAAAAAGAACACATAGGAATACTTGTTAGTGTCAAATAGAAAGATTTAACAGCTAGAAGAGACCTGCCTTGCCCACTTTTTCCTATTTATATTAGTACTTGTTCTTACCTCTTGGGAAGTATGAAACCATGGAGAATTAACCATGATCCTGTACTCAAACAAAACAATCAAATGTAACCAATGTGCACACCTTTAATTGCATCTGGTCTGTAAGACTTGCGAAACTTCTCAACTAATGAATCATAGAATGGTTTTGTTTGCAGGGGCGGCATGCCTACATGGAAATCTGGCGTACTTCCCTTCAATAATACATAAATTGTAAACTGACTAACTGTATAACACAACCAAACAACAATTAGACTACATAATGCCATTTATCATCTACCACCAAAAGAACATCACATAGTTCCCATTGTTCCAAGAAATATAAACTGAAAACATTTAGCACGAAATCAATCAATCGACCTTACTAGAACTATACCAAGCATAAAAAACCAATGGTACACATAAAAGTTTTCCACTTGTAGCAATTACCAAAACATTATATATAACTAGTAAAACTCGATAATTTTTTTGCGCAACCAGCAAAGATTACCATGAAATCACTATAATTAATTTGAACCCAAAACATATTATAACATTTACCATACTGAAAAAATATGTAGAAAGTGAGAAAGGAATGCATTACATTCTGGTCCCATCCTCTGCCCGTAGTTTAATTAGGGAACAACCTCATATTCAATACCTTACGGCATCTGCACATTTTTATATATTTGTTTATTCATAAATTTATTACTTAATACTAAATAATCATATAAAAATTGGAAATGATTAAAATTTACATGTATTCGGCATCGGAGTCGGTGTCAGACTCGTGGACGCCGACAAGGACGAGGAGGCCCGGTCCAATCTTCGATACGACACGGCCTTCGACCTGCAAATACGGCATTTGCTATCACGGTCTGCCGAAGCACAGGATTTTTATGAAAAAAAAAAAACAGTAAAAGAGAGAGAGAATAACCTCGACGCTAGCGAGGCGACGTGCTGGACGGCGACTCTCATGGCTCTGATTTGAAGCCTTTTAATTGTAGTTTTGTTAATGGGGCTTGTAGTGGTTATGGACGGAAGAGCGGCGAAGTTATAAGGGAAACTGTAGCTCTTCATTTTTATTTTTATTTTTTTTAATTTTTAAACATCTGCAATGTATCTCGTTTTCTTTATCTATTGGTATTTTTATTTCTATACGAATTAATGACGTAATCGTTAGGAGGCACGGTCTGTCGTTTGACCATCCCCTGCCTTTTTTTTTTTTTTATCAATAATTACAGCGGGAAGTGGAGACTTTTATTAAACATTAACTATTTATTTGAAATGAGGTAAAATAGGAGAAAAAATAAAAAAATTATAATTTTTCATTATTTAGGAGTGAAAGAAAAATAGATAATGAAGGAAAATAATTCTTATTTTTCTCTTTTCATTTTTCCTTCAAAATAAAGAGAAAATGTGATGATTGAATGAGATTATAACAAATTTATCATTTTATCCTTGATATTTCAATTAAGAACAGAAAATAAATTTACTTTTCCTTTTTTAGCTATACCCAAACGTGAGGAAAGAAAATAAAAGAAGGAAAATATTTTTTTTTTCTTTTTTTTATTTAAACATAAAGAGAAAAAATAAATTAAGAAAAATAAAATTTATTTTCACTCTTTACTTTCCCTCCCCTTAAACAATTTGTCAAACATAGGGTAAGTCATCATCTGCTTTTCAACAACTTTTTAGTTAGAAATTGTACATGTCTAAAATATTCTTCATTTTATATTAAAAATTTCTTCTCTAACATCAATCTCTTTCACCCCATACAAACAACATTGTGCTACATTTCCTTTAGGGCTAAGGATATGATTACCAAAAAATGAATTATTAATCACAAATTTACTCCCACTAATCACAAATCTCCAAAAACTGATTTTGAACATATTATTCTATTTTTTATGTCCAAATTTACATTTCTTGATTAACTCCAATTAATAAATTCACTCATAATTGAAATAAGAAAGAAAAATGTAGTCTTCGTCAAACCAAAAAGTAACAGTTCTTCTAAAAAAAGGAAAAATTTCCAAAATTCACTCTACAACTTGTAAAAATCTTCTTCCAACTTGATTTACACTTCATTCATCGATAAAAAAAAAAATTCAAAACTTCTCATTCATTTGATTCTTGTTTGCGTTTCTGAATCTAATTCTTCTTCAACTGTTTTTTATTATTTTGAATCTGTCAAACAATAACATAAGTTTTTCTCTCCAAAATAGATTTAATATCATTTTTTATGTTTATAATAAAAAATCATGAGATTTGGTATATTATGGATGAAAAAAAGTTAAAAATGAAAATATTTTGGATCAAAATTAGTCATAAAGGAAAAATAAAATCGAGTTATTAGAAGTTGAAGATGATATTTGTATTTAGTTATTCTTACATAGTAAAATGTTTACAAATAATTTATTATTGATTTATTTTTTATTTATTACTTGTAATTCTTCTTTCACTATAAAATGTTTACAAATAGTTTACTAATAGTTTATTTTTAATTTATCACTAGTTTACAAATGATTTATTATTGGTTTACAGATATTTTTTTATAACAACATCAAATAACATATATTTATATACAGTAAAATATTTATTTTTATTTTATTTGCTTTTATTTTATGTTTACCAATTTAAAATTTTTAAAAATCAATTACATAAAATAGTTTTCAAAAAAAATATTTATTTTCGATTTATTTTGTGTTTACTTTTGATTTATGCAACAATCGATAAATAAAAAAAAAAAGAAAAACAACAATTAGAATATAGACATTATCTTCAACCTTTAACAAATACAATTTTCTCTCTCTTCATAACTGATTTTTAACTCAAAATTATTTGAGGTTTATCGGTTCAAAATTTTTAAAAATTAACTACAGAAAATAGTTTTCAAAAAAATATTTATTTTATTTTATTATATTTATTTTTGGTTTATACAATAAACAATGAATAAAAGATAGAAAAAAAATTAGAACGTATACATCATCTTCAACCTCTAATAAAACACAATTTTTTTTCTTTTTATAACTGATTTTTATTCATTTGTTAGCTTTTTTTTTTTATCTAAAATGTATAAAAACTCATGGTTTTTTATTCTAAACAACAATAGCAACTATTAAATCTTAGAAAATAAAAATCAACATGTATCTCTATTTTCTTGCTATTTTTAGAGAGAAAAAAAGAGAAAAAGAGTTTGAGAAACATAATATTATCATTATATTTATCTCATTATCATTCAAATCATTCATCTTATTGTCGTTTCTTTATCTCTAAATCAACAAAATATATTCAAATCTATTCAAATCAATTTCTTATTTTCCTTCATTTTTTTAGAGAGAGAGAGTATGAAAGTGAGTGGAAGAGATAAAAAAATATGTTGTTATATTTTTCTTCTTCTTCTTGATCTTGTTTTTCTCCGCTCTTCCTTTTCATTTTTATCTTCTTCACGTAAAAAAGTAAAAAAGAAAAAAGAAAATCTTATCTCATATCAATTGTAATTGTATAAAAATGTACAAAATTAAAGAAAAAACTAAGAGCGTAAAAAAATAAAATCCCTTAGGCAAAAATGTTTTTTTCAAACATGTGGATATAAATGTTTTTATAAAAAAAAAAACGGCGCACCATATCATTATATTTTTCGTTTAATAGTTTCCACCATAAACTAGATAAAGAAAATAGAACTCGAAACTCTCACTCATTTTAATCATCAACTATGCTTACACTGTTTATTTATTTATTTTTATATATCAAATTTGATATTTAATTATTTAAACTCAGTCTTAAATATCATTTTCTCTAATAAAATAAAAAAATCAATTTAATGAACTTTTTCCTTAATAACAATAAAGAAAACATACCACTCACAAATATAGAGTAACCAAAGTACATCTTAGTCCTAATATGGATAAAATCTTTATTTTTTTTTCAAACAATACCAAAATTGTTGAACACAACCAAGAACCAAATTATTTTAACTCATTCTCAGCACAATCAACTAAAACCGACATATATCTATATTTTCTTGCTATTTTTAGAGAGAGAAAAAGAAAAAAAGAGTATGAGAAACATAATATTATCATTATGTTTATCTTATTATCATTCAAATCATTCATCTTATTATTGTTTGTTTATCTTTAAATCAATAAAACATATTTAAATCTATTCAAATCAACTTATTTTTTTATCATTTTTTTAAAGAGAGAATAAAAGTAAGTGGAAGAGATAAAAAGTATGTCATTGTCTTTTTCTTCTTTTTTTTTTTGCGTTCTTCCTTTTCTTCTTTATCTTCTTCACATAAAAAAGTAAAGAAAAAAATCTTTTATCTTATATCAATTATAACTGTATAAAAGTGTACAAAATTAAGAGCGTAAACAAATAAATTTCTTAAGCAAAAATATTTTTTTCAAACATGTGGATATAACTGTTTTTATTAAAAAAAAAAAAAGGTGCACTATATCATTATTTTTTCTTTAATAGTTCCCATCATAAAATAGAAGAAGAAAATAGAATTCGAAACTCTTACTCTTTTTTACCATCAACTATGGTTACATTGTGTTATTTATTGATTTTCATATTTCAAATTTGATATTTAATTATTCAAACTCAGTCTTAAATATCATTTTTTTAATAAAATAAAAAATCAATTTAATAACCTTTGTCCTTAATAATAATAAAAAAAAAACATACCACTCACAAATATGGAGTAACCAAAATCGATCTTAGTCCTAATATGGATAAAATCTTTTTTTTTTTTTTCAAACAATACCAAAATTGTTGAACACAATCAAGAACCAAATTATTTAACTCAACTTTTTCTTAGCACAATCAACTAAACACAAAAGCAGACAACACAAGCCCAGTGCTGCAATAGTAGCTGCTTGCTGCGGCTTCTATGACAACGACCCATTCAAAATCATATGCGTAGGTATATGACCATTAGGCTAAACTTAGATGTAATTCCATCACTTTTCAATAAAGAGAAACTTGCACTCTTTCTTTCAGAAAAAAAGAAACTCGCACTCTTTGAATGATTTAATTAGTCATGATCAATAACCATCCTAGAGCAAACACTCACCATTTTTGTAGTTTTTGAATTTCACAGTTCATGGCAGCACCTGATCGTCTTGTGGATTTAGAAATGTGCGAGTTTGCAGCAAATTGATTTCTTATGTCAAGTGCCATCTCAAGCATATCATTGCAAATATTTTTTTGGTGTTGGATTTATTTGACCTCATCTAAATGTACTCTTAGCAATTAGTGAATTACTATTATACCCTAAGAAAAATTCGTTGCTACACTTGAGTATATATATTGAACTAATACATGGTTTAAAATTGGAAACGAAGTGATATATCAATATTTAAACATTAATACTTACGAAAACAATCGTGATTATATATGAGTAACTATAAGTACTTTTTTTTTGTCATAAAAAAATATAAGTACTTTTTATTTATTTATTTTTATTGATTCGGGTACTAGTATAGTAAAGTATTTTCTTATATTATAATCTTTTTAATATAAAAAGTACTCTCTTCTCCATTTTTGACACCCTTTATTCATTCATATATTATATAAATTCTTTC
Organism: Omphalea diandra; assembly: GCA_949677035.1. NCBI lineage: Eukaryota > Viridiplantae > Streptophyta > Magnoliopsida > Malpighiales > Euphorbiaceae > Omphalea > Omphalea diandra. The sequence continues at coordinate 21,983 of CATIWR010079380.1, forward strand.
ATTCTTTCCTGTCATTCACAAAAGCCTCTCTTGTAACAAATAGGAAACACCAACTTTAAACCAAAAAATAATAATAAAAAAAAACCAAATGAAGTCATACAGCCCACTCCCAAAGGAAAAAAGAGAAAAATAAAAAAAAAAATTTAAAAGAAAGAGGGATCCAATGAATTATGAGGCATGTACACTACAATCTCTCCTCTTCTCTCCATGTCTTCTTCCCCTTTTCACACCAATAGATCCCATTTTATCCATTCCTTGTGCAAATGCTTGGTAGAATTTTTGCTTATCCTTCCCTAGCTGATCAACTAAGGGCTTGGTCCGTGGGTCCAAAAATAGGGCTTGATCAGAGGCCAACAAGCCCAATTTGGCCTCCAAATTGCCATAGTAAGCATGATCAAATAGGAATGGAGTCATAACATCAAATGGTGCTACAATATCCTCATTTCCACCAAACTGAGGGCATGACATTTTAAGTGCCTTTAGGAGCCTTGGGTCAATTGCTGGGTCAGGCTGCTTGGTGCCGTGATAATTGTAGAGACGGCTAACAAATTGTTTACAATGGGCAAACCCAATTGTATGTGCACCTGAAAGCACCACTAGATCTTCAAGTGTTAATCCTTTGGATTTAAAAAGTTTAAGTAGTTGATCAACGGTTGAATTTGCTCTAGGGAGATTGGATGGCACTCTTGATGCCATTGATAATTTCCCATCCCACCTCCCTTTCTTCACCTGGTAATAAGGCCCACCTGCCTATGCGATGTAAATGCAGCAAATCAAATTAGAGCATACCATTGTTACAAAATAATAATTAATACTACTTTCTCTCTGTATTACAAGCAAGTTTTGCTTCCTCCTATTGAAATTATTGGTTAAAAAAAAAAAAAGTTTTGCTTCCTCCTATATTTTGATTTGAAGACCAAATTGATTAATCAGCCTACCAGCTTATATGGACAAATAACCAGCACACTAACCTATCTGTTCAAATCACAAACTCTGATTGTAACGACAAATGGGTCACATGGAATGATGATTTTTATCCTTCGTTGTCTTTTTAGAACAGAGTATCGAGTTTATATTTTTGTCATGACAAAACCAATCTTCCTCTCCACCTTTCTACTTTGGAAGCATTATGAGCACCAAAAACAGATCCACACTTACAGACAAGACGGAAATTAAATGTATATTTTCTTCACTCTATTAGATAATTGCAATTTTGACCATAAAATTGTCAATGTGTTATCTTTCAATTCGGTTACGATTTTATATATATATAGAATTAGAGGAGAAAGAAAAGCGAAAGACATAAATACCAGGTGGACAAAATCCCTAGCAGCAATTGCAAGAATATCTGAACAAGAAACAACACCAGGGCACTTGCTCTCCACCAATGCCTTAGCCTTCCTAGTGCTTTCAAATCCCTCCACCCTCAAGTTCTTATTATCCTCTGCATCCTTCTCTGCAAACTCTTTGCTTCCAGGCTTTGTTGATATCAGTATAGATGCATCACATCCCTTCAACAATCCACAAATTAAGAAAAATTAAAAATTAAGCAAATTAAAATACACTAGGATGGCAATGCATAAAATTCGATTCAAAAAAAAAAAAAATTGCATGCATGGAGAAACAGTGAAGACTGAATGAAGAGTAGCATAGAGTTAATTTAGATTACCTCTACAAAGCAGTCATGGAAGAATAGGCGAATGGTGGCTGGCCCTGAAACTGGTGCTTCTTTGAACTGTTGGGAAGTGACTGAACCAACAAGCTGCTCAAGCTGAGGGCAGGTTTTTGCGTAGTAATTAACGGAGAGTTGGCGTGGAGGTCGGCGAGTGGTGGTGTTGTTTTTGCCTAGAGAAGAAATTGGCAAGAAAATGAGGAAACAAATGAAAAGAAATAGCAGTGAAGAAGAAGAGGCAGGCATTGTCGGTGTGTAGGTTGCAGTTTAGGACAGACAAAATAAGTTGTAACAACAGTCATGGTGAATATAAAAGTGCAGTGAAGTGAAGCCCCAGGAATGGGACAAATAATAGGTTGCCACGTAGAAGGGAGAGAATCAACACCCGTGAAAACCAATACCTATGCATAAGGCTGAGAGAGATAGAGAAAAAATTAATTTAGAGTTTGTTGAATCTTTTAAAAGGATCTAATCTCGATAAATACACAAATTAATAATCTCGATAAATACACAAATTAATCTGATAATATAACTTATGTATGTTTAGAATTGAGACAGAAAAATCTAATCTTGATAGACCCATAAATTAATGAAATCATTTAGTAATTGATAAATGAAGAAAGAACATATATAATGTGTGAACTAAGTTGACGATGCCTTTGAATCCTTGCCGGTTTGATTCAGTTACCAAGTTGGTGGGGTACTCTAGTCCAGTTCACAAAGTGGTAATTTAGCTAAATACATAAAATTTACAAAAATTAGCATTCAGTACAGTATTCACGAGAAGATGGAATCATTAATCATTGCTGATTGAACACCAAATTATTAATTTGTCATCCACAAGTGAGACAAATCATCATCAATCAACATCCCATAATTTCTTTCTCATTTTTGCTGGGCAATCATTAAAATTTACAAAATTAAAACAATAGTATGTGGCATTTACGTGAAATCTTGAAGGGTAAAAATAAACAATTTTAGGGTCTAATTATATTGCACAAATTGGCCAAAACAGAACAGCTTAACACCATCGGCTATGAAATATTTTTTGTTACTACTAGTGCCAAATTGAAGGAAGCTAACAAAAGGTACAGCGACTGAGTATTAAAATGGAAAGCTGAGCTATGGTGGGTAGAATAATGAGTGAGTCCCACTTGTAAACCAAACGTGAGTTTGATAAATGTAGAGCATGTTCAAAGAGGAGGGGCATCAACCCACCTCACCCAGATCACGAATGATCCTTTTGACCCTTCTCTAGATCATAAATTCAGTGCTGCTGATAAAGGTGCCTCCTCCTTTTTTCAGTGGAGGAAAGGCCTTTTCTGTGAATGCAGTAAAAGCTGCATGGGCCATCAAATATTATTACTCTCATTCCAATGGCCAGGCCTTTTTAAATGGCAGTATTTGTACAACTACCAGCATCAGGTTGATGGACTCGGGAAAAAGAGAAGTGAAAGTAACCCATGAGACAATACTATATTGACAAAATTTAGATTCGTAGTGGAAGTCCACTTTTGATTGATGAGATGAGTTAATAGGGTGACCTCTTTTGCTTGTTGTGAAGTGCGAATTGGCGGAAGATCTCTAAACGCTGCTATGTGGCGAAGTTTGGCTGATTTGGCAAGCCACTAACAAACATGACAATTATGTATTCATTTTATAGATGCAAATTCATAAAAGAACAAACGAAAAACAGATTGCTAAGATTTGCAGTTGTAACATTCTATAACAATAATTTTAATTATTTAGATTTTATGAATATTTTTTTAAATTTTTTTTACTAATATTTGAATTATAAGTATAACTTAAAGTTTAAGATATAATAAGTGACATCTAAGAGTGATTATGGTTATTTTACATATAATATTGATATATAGTTAATTTGAGAATATTTAAATAACTTTATTATAAAGGGCAATTTTGTTGAGTAATTAATATTAATTTCTTAATTATTTTCATGATTTCTTAAAGAAAATTATTAGTAAAATGGTGGCTAAATTTATAATTTCATTATTGATTGATTAATTGATTTTATGGGTTAAAATATTTAATTTAAAGATTGAGTTAATTTGAAATCTAAATAAAACTATAAGGTAATTTAGCTAGGCAAATATATATATATATATATATATATATAAATTAAAGAAAAAAGAAAAAAAAAAAGGAAGAGAAGAGAGAGAAATTGAGAAAAGAGAAAAAAAATTTATGTTACTTATTTATTATTGATTTTTTGAATTTCTTCATCAATTCATTGAAATTTTTTTAAGATAAGTCAATTTAATTTATATTCAAATTTATTATATATTATTTTAAATTATTTTAGTTTAATTTTAGTTGATTAAAATTAAGTAAATTAATTATTTAATTATGAACGGTTCCATAGTTTTAATTAAACTTACACTCAAATTTTAATTAAATTTTTTTATTGAAGTATAATTAAGGCATAAATAATAATTGTAAATCTGTAATTTAATATATGATGGTAATTTAATGATTTATATATTTGATGACAAAAATCATTTTCAACATTATAGATTTTCAATATAAACTTAAAAATTTTATATCTGAAGTTACAAAAATTTTTCACTATTGATTCTCTTATATGTTGATAATCTGAGTATTTAGTTTTATGATTTAAAATTTTAGGTTGATTTAATGGTAAAAAAAATAATATCGAGTTATTTTACAAATAATTTAATAGTAGATGTATACAATACATTTATAAAAATAATTAATATAAAATGGTAAATGGTAATGTTTTAATCACAAATTTTATATAAAGTAATTTTGATATGTTCAGTATTATGTAGAAAATTTTTAAGAAATTTTAGAGCACTTGATATATCAATTTAAGGATTGATTAAGTTTATTGTACTATAGAATTTATTAAGTAGGACAGTTCACTTGAAATTATAATTTAAAATAATAAATAATATCAATTTAATCTCAAATTTTATGTGAAGTATCTTTAACATATTTATTATGATATAATTTTTAAAATTTTTTAGAAAATAATAAATATATTACTTTAAGATGTGTGTATTATCATGTAAAGGTTGTCAATTAAGATAATCTATTTGAAGTTATAATTATAAATAGTAATGATTATATTTGGATCTTAAATTTTACAAGAAGTATTTTGAGATATGTTTAGAGTAGTGATATACAATTTTTACAAAATTTTTAAAATATCTAAAATATTTATCTTGATAGAGTCCTATAAGATACCCAATATGAACTAATAATTATGACAACTTATGGTATTCAATATAGTAGAGAAAACTATTATAGAATTAAATTTTCAAATTTAATAAAATAAATTTGAATTATTTTTAGTTTCTATATATATATATATATATATATATATAATATTAGTATGGGGTTTATGTTATTTTAAAATCGATACAATAAGATATATTTCTAGATTAATATTTTAAAAATGCAATTATGACTCTACATACAAGGTTACACATTAAAAATAAAATATATTATTTAATTGTAGAACATTTACATATTTATATATTTACGTTGTTAGGATTATAAACTTAAATTAGAATTTTGTGCGTTAATTCCATATTATTAAATATACTCATTTGATGTTATAGGCCATACTATCAATGTTGAATCAATTTACGTGGATTTCATATTAGTGTTTATATTCATGTAACAAATTATAAGAGCATACTTGAATAAAATAAAAAAAAAATGATTGATTATATATGACGTATGTTCCTAGAAGTTAAGGGATAATTGTATATGTTATATGAGTGTATTTATACTTAATGTATTTGTTAAAAATTATTTACTAAGTGTAACGTGATAATTATTATGTATTGTGTTGGGACAAGGTAAGAATTTAAACTCCATAGTACACTTGGGTTATATGTACTTGTATATATGAGTTTAGGTTTATGAAAATGATCTGGTGTACACTCCACAATGTCATTAAATGGTTATATATTATATATGAGCTACAAAAGCCTTATATGTAGATTATAAATCTCATATGTCACTTGATCAATTATATCATAGTTTTTTTATATATGTGATTTTGTGAAATTAGTTATTATTCTTAATTTATTTGATTGATTTTGAACTTTTAAGTGATTTACAATTTTTACATGAACTTGAACATGTGATGTGTTTGTATATTATTATTTACTTATTTATTATTTTATATAAATCCTTACCTTTTATGGCGTTTTATAGAATTATGGTTATACTCATTCATAATTTAGTTTTTTCAAGTATTGATTAATATGAAGAGAGACTATTTGTTTCTCCAAATTAAGTTATTGAAGTTTTATACATATAGTCCTTCTAGTTTATTATATTTAATTAAATTAATTTTCTTATTTTTATTATATCATTTTTGAGATATAAATATAAAATTATTAGTTGGTTATATAAATATAAAATTATAACTTAATTAATAATTAATATTTAAAAAATTTTAGATATAGATCAATGACATTGAAGTTATGACCTTACCTTCATGCTTGTTATAAACTCTGGATTTACGTGTCACAATTGTACTCTATCAATATTTTTTACTAAAGTATCAAACAAATTCTTAAATTTATCTCCAAATGATAGTAAAAGATAAAATGAAATTTTTTTCTTCAAATTTATACTTGAACTTGTATTATTTTATCAATTTTACCATTGATCTTGTATTATTTCATTATAAAATTATTTTTCGCCAAAATTATCTCTAATTTTATATTATTTTATGATAAAAGTTTAAAATATTAGTTGAAAAGGACATTGATTAAGAAATTACAAGTGAATGAGGTGAAAATTATCTTACATCCTTTATCTCACCCTTTTAATGTGAAAAAATTTTCTCTTGTTATAGCTTCAATAGGGAGTCATCTTGCCCCATGAGAATTTTTTATAAGGCAAATATTTTATTTTTTAATTATTTTTGAAAATATAATTTATTAAATTATAAAATAATAATTTTTAGTAATACTTTTACATACTATTATACTATTATTTAACTCATTTCTACTTATATTTATTGTAATTGGATGAACGAATATAATTATTTAGTTTCGTTTATAACACATACGCTATCTTCAGCTAGTATTTTCGCTTTTTATGTTGAAATAATATAAAATCAAAAGTAATTTTGATAAAAAAAATTTTATGAAGAAATAATATAAAATTAAAAATAATTTAATAAAATAATATAAATTTAAAAATATATTTGATAAAAAATATAAATTTAAAGGTGAATTTTATAAAAAAAATTATTTTATCTTATATTATCAGTTAGGATAGTTCATAGATTTTTTTAGTATTTTAGTCCTAAGATTTTTTGCCGGTTAAATGGCCCATAACTAATGGTAATAGTTTTTGGGCTTGTAAGTTGACCATACGCATGCTTTGGTTTCTTTAGCCTATCTCAGTTGCACATCACCTGTTAGATGCAATTCCTGAAAGAACCAGAGAAACAATTTGTCCCCCTATAATAACTGTTAATAACAAAGCTTGATTCCTCAGTTGATCAGCTCAACGTTTACACTATGCAACGCATATGTTCAAGACTCTCAAGAACCTTACAGTACTCAATCCTCTCCCTTGACGCATTAAAGCGGAATTTGTTCACTGCCCACGCTGTCAATCCAAATCTCAAAAGCTTCCAGCAACAAGAACTCATTATTCCAAGCCAAATCCTCAGATGGGGTTCGCTTGGTTTTGTTAGAACGTCCAGATTCGCTACTGGATTCACTCCATTGCAGCCCAAGCCGCTTGATTCCATAATGGATATCGAACGCGCCACAGACAAGTCACCTGATGACCTTGCTTCCATTTGGGACGATGTAATGTGTCCCGATTCTTTTCTTTTTCTTTTTCTTTTTTTTTTTGGTTGTTTATAATTTGTGGATTATTGTTTAGCTTTGAAGCTAGACATAATCTGATGAATGTTGATTGGTAGATTGATTTGTTAATATGTTTTGCGTCTTAACAGATTGAAATCCTATGTTTAACGGAATATATTTAGTATTTCTCAGTCGGGCTGATGTTTTACATTCCTCATGTTCAATCAATGCTAATTCATAGTTGTGCTACAAATTCTAGAAATGGAAATAGGTGTTTGTCTAGGGCTGAAATTTGTTTTATTTTTTGATGGAGACACTTATGTTTGTGGTTTTTTTTATTTTTTTAATTGGTTGAACTATGATTTTGCTAATGACTAAAATTTTGGCTTAATATATAGAAAGTTTATAGTTGTCTTTTCTTTTTGCTTCTGTGAGTATTATTTTCTTTGATTGTTAAAACTGCGCAAGAGCTGACGTGCAGACTACAGAAATCCGTAGACTGGATAATTGTGTCGTGCTTGCTTATTCAAAGCGTTTTATGCATGTTTGGTTCTACCTTTTCTCCTAAATGTTTGTTTTGATCATTAATTCTGTAATGTACTTGATTTCCTTTTGTTTTGCAGTTGTCTTTCACGTGTTTCGTATGAGTATTTGTTAGTATGTTTAGCTATGTCATCATGTGCAATAATTATTTCTTAATTATAATGTTTCCATGTCAAAGGAGGGTCTTGATTTAAGCAACTATTTATAGTCCATTAGATTTTCTTTCTTTTTTCTAAATCAAAGGAAAAAATCTATATTAAATTTGCTTCATTTTCTGAAGATTTTTTTTTTTTTATTATTATTAACTGCAAGATGATACTATATATGTGAGTTTTCTTTTGATCTTTTATGTTTTCTTATGCCAGTATCACTTGGGAAGGGGTCATATTGGTGCATCTATGAAAGCCAAACTTTATCATTTGTTGGTGCAAAGAGCAGCTGATTGGTAATTCAGTTGCATTATTTTTGTGTTATAAACATGTTTTCTTGCCATATTTTCACAGTTCATACTCTATTCTTGCAGCCGATATTTTGTTATTCCTTTGTGGAGAGGAAGTGGTTATACAACAATGTTTGCTCAAGGTTAGGTTTCTGACTTCTGATGACTAGTAGTTAACATGCACACTGTAACTATTAGTGGTTAGGGCTTGCCCTTCTGCCAAATTTGATTTGTTTGTGGCAAGCACACTTCTCTTTATGTTAATTTCATTGATGGACTCATATATCTCTTTAGTGGTGCAAAACATGACCATTTCATCATCATGCATCCCTTTTTTCAGGGATATGTTAGGAATTTAAAGCTTTATTACACAGTTACGCAAAGCTGTTCAGGGATTTAATGAAGAAATGCTGTAGAATTGTAGAATGAATTGCACCTTTTGTTTGTTATGATAATTACCAATATGCAAGCACAAGTGATTTATTAATTATATTGCATGATCAACCTTTCTTATAACTGTATTGTTCAACATTAGGAAGTTAATTCAAATCTTCTGTCTGCCATTAGGGTGTTCAATGTTCCGGGCTCAAACCCTTTTATCTAAGCTTGTTGTCAATAAGGAAGATGGACAAAATAAAGCTCCATGCTTTAGTTGTATTCACTTGTTTGCTGCTTGCTTCTCCAAACTTTTTTTGCAGTACAGATGCCACACATTCTTTTCACTGGTCTTGAAGATTACAAGGCAAGAGGAACACAGGCAGCACCCTACTTCACCGTCTCTTTTTATACTGAATTTGAAGAAAGCAAGGATTTGGTCCTTATTCGAGGGGATGTTGTTTTTACCAGCAAGCTTAGCGATGAAGAGGCAAAGTGGCTTTTAGAGACCACTCAATCTTTTTATTTAAACGATGCCAGGTACAAGCTGGTTGAACGGTTCAACAAAGAAACACGTGATTTTGATTTCAAAGATGTCCTGCGAGCTCTGGATATGGCCATTCTCTGATTTTCTGAACTAACGAATTTTGGCAAATAGAAGAAGTAGGATCATAAAAGGAGGATGATTTGATGGAATTGAGAGAATGTTGAATTTTGATTGATGCAGCAAGCTCCATTCCATGGCACCGGGGGAAAATTGATGCACATCTGTTTGCTAGCACGGAATTAGTTGCTTTTGCAAATCATTCCCTGTATGAAGATTTGCTTTGTTCATCTGTCTAATAATTGTACTCAAACATTTATGGTAGTGAAAGAAAAAATCATAGTTACAATCTCAGAGGATGTGTATTCAGTGCATTTCATTTCATAAAGTTGAGAATTCTTTTTTTACACAAGTTGAACCAGTGATCTATGAAATGAAAGAAAGATGTATCCTATGTTTGGATGGGCCAAAAATTGGTCGGTTGGTTGAGCTCATAATTGTATTATTGAGGTGAATTATGAGTAAAAAGATGAAAGATGTGTCCTTGTTTTTTGATGGACTAAACTAAACAGAAGCTGGTTAAGCGCAGCTCCCTGGGACACCAAAACAATAGCGAGGCAGAACAATCAATCAATGTATGTCCAAACTGATGTCAGTCTAAGCATTACCTTTGGCGTTCATGTATACATTGTTTTTGTCCATACACAATTCAGCAAAAGGTTATTTCATTTCGAAAATTAAGGCTGCTGAATTTTAAGAAGCTAAAGCAATATCCTTCTATTGCGAAAAGATTAAAATAAAAAGGCTCAAAGTACCACTAAATTCTCATATCTTGAACTAGGCTGTGAAATTTAGTAAAGGCAATATTTATGATAATTTTATTTTATTTTATGTATTATATGCTAAAAATAATAAAATATTTTTATTTTCATTTTTTGTGTTATATACTAATTACATTTAAAACAGTAGAGAATGTTATGTTATTGAATTTTTTGAAATAAAAATATTTTTTTTATCATCATTTATAATTTAAATAGGTATTTTATTGTTAAATAAACGTTTATTTATTTTTTATTTGATTAGGTAGTGTTACATTACATGACCATGAAATTATATTTTGAAGTATGATCTAAAAAATTAAATTAATAGTCTATGAAAATCGAATATCTAATTTTTAGATTAATTTAGAATTTTAATTCAATAAAATTTGAATGGAATACAATATATTAAAATAATTAGATATTCGAGATGTATTCGTTTCTACCAAAATTCTTTTCTTTTGTAGAGAACCACCCGAAGATGAATATAAATTCCTTTATGTAGCTCTCAAATTTCAATAATTATCTAGTGCCAAAATCGTTTAATATCCCATTAATCAAGACAACTTTTTTTTTTTTTAAAAAAAAAGAAAACAAACAAATTAAAAAAAAAAAAAAAGATAAGACGAGCAAAATAGCAGCGTTTAAATGACAAACTTAAAACGTCGTCGCTTTTCATCCATAAAAGGGATAACGCTCGCCAACCCGGACAAGAACAAAATCCCTTGGTTCTCCATCGCAGCTCAATCAATCAAAACCCTTATTAGCTTGTGAGCCAAGGTGTACGTAGAAGTCGTCTTCTTCTTTGGTTCGTTTCTTTCTCATCTCACACACTTATCTCTGGACTTCACAGCCTAAGTTTAAAATATATATACGATGAATCCTTCGTACGTTAATTTCTTCTGGTTTGCTGTCTCAATTATATACGTACTTACTTCCTTTGTTACTATAAATACTTCTTCAAAATGCTGTTGAAATAATTTCTTCAATTCCACTTTCTGCCAGCTATTAATAATACTCAATTATTATAAATCCTAAATGAGTGACTCCACCGTGGACGCCGCCCACATCGAGAAGCTCTACGAGTTCGGCGAGCGACTCAATGAGTCCAAGGACAAGTCTCAGGTTCTCCTCCTCACTTTGTAGGGTTTCTCTTGTTTCCTTTTTTAAGATAAATTAAATTCGTTACTGATTTATTTGGTTGGAATTTGTAGAATGTAAAGGATTACGAGGGGATTATCGAGGCGGCAAAGACGAGCATTAAAGCGAAGCAATTGGCTGCTCAGCTTATTCCTAGATTCTTTAAGTTCTTTCCTGAACTTTCCAGCCAAGCAGTCGATGCTCATCTTGATTTAATTGAGGAAGAGGAGCTTGGGGTCCGTATATCCATACTCTCTCTGTTGATGTTCGGTTTTGGTAATTGTAACTAATTAATCAGCATCAAATACCTTTAGGCTATGTTTGGTAGGGTGTAGTCAACTGTGATGGAATGTTACAACATGACAACATAACATTTTATTACAACGTAACATACCAGAACATAAACATAGCCTTAGGTTTTATAGTTTATGATTTTGGTTGCATTTTTTAAGATGTTCCTGGGGGTTTAAATACTCGGTTCTTTATACAGGTCCGGGTGCAAGCGATCAGAGGGCTGCCACTCTTCTGCAAGGATACTCCGGAGTTTCTTTCGAAAATTGTGGACATTCTTGTGCAGCTCCTTAATACAGGTAAATCGGATTTGTTTCTGGGTCCTTGTGAGAGGTATTTTGCTTGTTTGTTTAGGGTTCTAACGTTTGACTTTTCTTGATGGTTTTAGAGGAAACGAATGTGGAGCGGGATGCTGTGCATAAAGCTCTTATGTCATTGCTGAGGCAGGACGTAAAAGGTGTTTTGCTTGATCACTAAGTTGTTGAAATTATTGAAATGCATACTTGTAGTGTGGACATAAGCTTGTTTGCTACTTCTTTGGGCTGTTAAAGTTCTAATGCTTTGATATTTGGAGATGAACTTTGGGCATTAACTATGTGAGATGGTACTGTGATCAAAATATGCAAGAATGGGTTTATTGCTAATCTCTACATTAAATTCAAAACTTAAATTTTTTATTAAATGTGGTCATTGTAACAAACAATCCATGCATTTAGTATGATTTTGACTTGGATCTAAAGATGTTTTTAAATTCATAAATACCAATCAAAGTGCAAAGACCATGGAAATATTATAGATAAAATGTGAAAGCATGGTTAACAATGACCGTAAAATTTCCTACTTATAAGCAGAAAGTTAAGATGGAAGCTCATTATGGTACTCATGATCTGTATTATTATTAGTTTGAAGCTTTATGTCAAACCCTCTCAACATCATGGAACTGTGAGATCATTAACACTATTTGGAATTTGGTACATATATTATCACTTACCGACGTGAGTTGTTTTGAGATGACAAGTGTTGGTGTAAGTTATAATCCCCAAACTGATTATTGAATATTATTTTATAACACGGGCCTAATGAGGGGAAAAAAAGGGTTATTGAGATGGCAGTGGTTATTGTCTTTTTTACTATTAAATGCAAGTCTTTTAGTTTTATCATGTGACCATCAACTTTAATGTGTCTCAGTTGCATACTTTGCTAGCCACCTGTTCAAAATTGTTCCTCCTTTGTTACTGTGGAAACTAAGTAGGGGATTTAGGACCGACCCCATATGACATTGAGAAAGAATAGGTTAGGAATAAACCTGCATAATGTCATACTTTAGGAACTGGAGATAATGTCATGTCAACTTGTTTTGGCTTACTTATTTGAAGATGCTTAATGCTAGATGATCAAATGATTTCAAGAAACTGTCTAGCATGTGCTTAATTGGTGGAAAAAAGGATAGACCTAGACCTTTTATTGACATAAGCTGTTTTTTGTTTATAAGCTGTAACTATCTAATTGGCTTTGTGGTTATTACATGCTCCTTGCATACCATGATAAGGGTTCTCAATTTTACATTGCCCTTCTTACTGTGTTTCATAATCAATAGTTGAGATTATCATGGTCTAAGCCATCAGACAAATATTTAGACCAGTTCAAGGGCTAACTGCCTTATCCAAACCTGATATGATTGCCTTTCTGTTATTTCCTAATAGTTCAATTTCAAACTGAACTCATTTATTTTCAATCGCAATCTATGGGTGCATAGGTTGAATTTCACTAACCCCTTAACATAAAGAAACAAAGAGGAGTCTAGATAGAAAATTTTGGTTTTAAGCTGCAGAAATTCAATAAGATATAATAGGCTTCATCTTGGTATTAGTTGGTCCATTTCTAAGCTTTAATTCTGTGCAGTGCATGCTAGACTTGAGATTTCATAAAGTACTGTTTGGCTTCTATAATCATGCACGTGTCATTCATTATGCTGTTTTATGACATATCTTTCTGTTGTTTTATCTCAAGGTTATTTTATTCTTCCTGTTATGCAGCCTCTTTAACTGCCTTATTTAAGCACATTGGAAGTACTGATGAACAAGGTACTGAAGATGCTCGTGAGAGAGTTTTAGAACAAGGTGCGGATGATGTTCGTGAAAGAGTTTTAGGCTTTATACGAGATAAGGTTAGAAGATTTCCTCAGATAATGCTCATCATTAATTTTGGACTGCAATGTTTGATTATAGTGGAATATTAATTGCTGCATTTTCAGGTTTTCCCTCTTAAGGGTGAACTCTTGAGGCCTCAAGAGGAAATGGAACGGCATATTACTGATTTGATTAAAAAGGTAGGTTGTTCATTGTACATTTCCCGACCTGATCTCCATAGATGTAGATTCTGTTACTCTTGTCCTTGGGAGCTGCATTTCATAATTTGATTTGTGCTTTGTAGGGCTTAGCAGATGTTACCGGAGCAGAATTCAGAATGTTTATGGACTTCTTAAAAAGTTTGAGCATCTTTGGAGATAAGGCTCCTCCAGAACGCATGAAAGAGCTTATTGAAATTATTGAAGGACAGGCTGATTTAGATGCTCAATTCAATGTGAGTGCTTGCTTTGCTGGTCTGTAAATTAGAAATGTGATCTTTCTATCTGTTTATATGTGAAAGTGTTTATGGACAAGAAAAGTGGGAAAAAAAAGTTGCAGTTTTTTGGCCTTGATCTGATGACAATATACGACTCTGAGTCTCAGATGTATCTTAAAGTTGTTTGCATTATTCGCATAATTCATACTTGCTTCTATTTCCCCTTTACAATAGAATTTGGAGGAGTTATTTGTCTGGTTCTGTGAGTATGAGTGGTGGGTTGCTGAATTAGTCACTTCCTTGTTATGCATTGCATAAGTTTTAGCTAATATGGGGAAAGAAATATTGTTCTTGCATTTTTTAAATTGGTATAGTTGATGAGTTTTGTTAAATTTTTTTTAATAGAAAAGGCCGCCTTTTTTTGGAGCTCAGTTATAACCGTCTTATTGGCATGCATTCAAATGAAATATTTAGGAAGATCCGTATGTGCATCCAATGAAATTATGTTTTCTGCTCAGAGAAGTAATGTGCCTCTATGGAAATGATCGAAAAAAATGTTTGCGAATGCTATAATTTGTCTGGCTTAAGGGTTATGCCAGAAATTGCCATTTCACAGAAACACATAAGATGCTAGATGGAATGCATTGAGCAAAATATAATTCATAGGCAGTGGAGGTTAGCTGGTAAGGATGTGCTCAGTGTTCACTTGAATGGATGTTCTTTTTCTATGTTTTATTTTGCTAAGAATTTTCATTTTTTATGACTATAGTCATCATGTTGTGAAACAGTGGACTGATCATTTATGGTTTGGATTCTGGAACAATCTCTTGTCTGTGTCTCAATTGTCTAGTCTCAGTGATCATTTATGGTTTGGATTCTGGAACAATCATTTATGCTCAGTGTTCTTTTTCTCAATTGTTTGGACTGATCATTTATGCTTTGGATAACAGTCTAGTCTCAATTGTCTGTGTCACTTTTGCTTGCTGATTCATCTGATGTGAGTGATTATTAAAATGCAGGTTTCAGATACAGACCATATTGATAGGTTGATATCATGCGTCTATATGGCGCTTCCTTTTTTTCTGGTAGGGACTGTTCGATTTTAGCAAAAAATTTTATGTAATAATAAAGTCTGAATTTACAGCCTGAACCCCTTGATTCTTAAATGCAGCGGGGTGCATCGGGCAGCAAGTTTTTAAACTATTTGAACAAGCACATATTACCTGTTTTTGATGAGGTAATGTCTTACCTTCTGCTTCTTTGTTGTCATGATGGTTCTCTGTTCCTTTGTGTGCTGGTTCTTTGTGCTTGCATATGCTTGTGACTTATTTTTACTTGTCACTTACTCTTATATAGATATGTCTATATAGCATATGATAAAAATGTCTATTCTAATAACACATTTTCCTGCCAGCTTCCTGACGAACGAAAGCTTGATTTACTCAAAGCACTTGCAGAAATTTCACCTTACACTCTGCCACAGGATTCACGCCAGATTCTTCCTTCTGTTGTTCAGCTGTTAAAGGTATACTATTGTGTTTCATGATGAATCACGTCATTTTATGTGGATTAATAAAGTAGATATTTCTTTACTTTATCTTGACGTGCTTTTTCTCTCAGGTTTTTATTTATATGCAAACACATCTTTGCAACGTGTTGATTGTTGGCCTAAGGTCCATCTTATTGTTTGCTTACCTTTTCTTTCTTGCAGAATTACATGCCTCGAAGGAAGACTTCAGAAGAGACAAACTTTACTTATGTTGAGTGCTTGTTATACACATTTCACCATTTAGCTCATAAGGTTGTGATTCTTTGATAATCTTTGTCTTCATACTCTTTCATTCTCTATTCTGATGTTTATTTGATTTGTGTTATGGTAAAGGCTCCCAATGCTACAAACAGTCTATGTGGCTACAAGATAGTGACTGGCCAGCCATCAGATAGGCTTGGGGAGGACTTCTCTGAGTTGTACAAGGATTTCACTGAGAGGTGACTTTTTTGGGTCTCTCAAGTTTTTTATTCATTGTGTTTGTGTTTAAAAAAATGATTCTAAATTTGGGTAACTATGAGATATCTAGGATAGAAAAGAAGATAAAATGGAGCAAACTTTTTCAATGAAAGACGAAGCATATTTGAAGATATTTAATCAAGATATTAAGTCATTCATCAATTTTCTATAAGATGTCTGGGAGAAATTGGTGGAATAAAGGTTCCATGTATTAACTAGTTTAAGATATGCAAGTATTGCCTTTATGATGGGAGGATCGTAATTGTTTTGCTACAATGGTACCTGATTTAGAGACATTATCACGCCTGCTTCTTAGCATATATCTTGAGATCAGACAAGTTATGAGTTTTCTTTTTGATATGAAGAATGAATGATGTCATAGCATTGTCACATCCTTATTCATTTCTGAGTTCAGGAGTTTTAGCATTTGGGATTGTGAAGACCATTCTGGCTCACTTTATTTTTCCTTTGGATCATGTTCATATGGTTGGTTGCTTTTGGCTGGTGATTGTGTAGTGCTGCCAACTGGTTAATGAAATTCAAAGGGAGCTTAGTAGCTCGGGATAATAAGGCATACTTTCTACTCAAGTTTTAAAGAAGTTCTCTGGATTTATTAACAATAGATGATTGTTATTGGTAATTTTTGTAGAAGCTCATTATAATGTGAGGATAATTTTATATGATTGTTGATGAAGTAATGCTTTAATGCTTTAGAAAACTGTGGATATAAAGCTTCTGCTAAGAAAATGTTCCTTTGCTTGGTCTTTCTAGAGGCCAAAATTCTGGCCATGTTATTGAAGAATGTTCTTAATTGTGAGTTGTAATGCGTAGGATTGGACCCTTTGGTCCAAGGACTGTCCCTGAGGTATAATTCTTTTTGTGTAGGGTTATTCATGCATTGACTCTGTTACCCAAATACAATAGTCAATAGACCTTGAAAGCTTTTCTAGTTGGCCTATATAGTTGCCAAAATTGTTGTTTGCATGGTGATACTGTAAATGTTTCTTGTATATTTCTTCCCTTCAGTGAATTCCATATGACTGAACTTGTGTTAAAGTAATCCTTATTCCTCCCTGCTATTTAAATCTTGTTGCTACAGTGCCTTTAATTCTTATGTCATTGAGATGGTCTATCTGGGTTCCCAGATTTCACTGCTAACTATTCCACTTTTGTTATTGGTCCCTTGAATGGAGGCAAGTTCACCCAGTACTCTGAGATTGTTCCATTGTGCAAAAAGCTTAGCCCTTTTTGTTGGAAGAACAAAAATTGAGGCAGAACTAAAGACTGCTAAACTCATAGATCTATTAATAGGTTGGGTTTCTTGGCTATGTGGTCTGACTACTTTCTGTTAATCTTAAATGATAATCCTATAACTCAGTTGGTTACTCAATCGGAGGTTCTATTTGTTGCATCAGTCTTATTGTTTTTTGCATATGGTTTTTGAGTTTACTGTTTGATGATCCAGGTTGACTAGTGTAGAAGAGCTAACTAGGGCTACCATGAAAAAGTTGACTCAGGGAATGGCTGAACACAATAAAGCAATGGCAGCTGCGAAGTCAGATGAAGCAAAAGACAGCATAGTAAGTTAAATCTTTTAAGGTAAGTTCTCTTGTGTAGTTTAGTAGATTATGATGCTTATGAAAGACATTTTTTCATCTAATATGCAGAAAACTCAAAAGCAGAATACTACAAGTGGGCTGCGAACTTGCAATAATATTTTAGCAATGACAAAGGTGATGAAAAATATTTTGTTTTTAGACCCAAATTGCATGGAGTTGTACTCTTGTACCACCAGAACTGATATTTTATCATTTGGACAATTTTCAAGCCATTGCATTCTAAGACGCCTTCATTTATCGGGGATAAGAGTGTTAATCTCTCTTGGAAAGAAGCAGCAAAACCTTCGGTAGCTTCTACCACCACAGCAACTGGGTACAAGAGATAACCATTAAACTCTTAATTTTATGATATTTGTCATTTTTTATGCCTCTATATTTATATTAATTTTATCTAGTTTCATAATCAGCTGCTCAACTTGGTCTTTATTAATTTTATTAGCATTAAGGTGCTTGAAAAATGGGTTTTATTAGAGGATATATACCAATTTCAACTCGAAGTTATATTTCTGCATGATATGTAATAACATGTACTAATGGATCCATTCTTATTCTGTATGTACATTTTTGTGCAGAGGGAAAAGACCTGCTACTGCTGCTAACGGGTCTGGAAACATGGCAAAAAAGGGCCGTGGGGCTGGTGGCGTACAAAATCAACTAGTTAACAGGGCATTGGAAGGTATATCTCATGCAGGGAGAGGTGGTACAAGGGGCAGAGGCAGAGGTCAGGGGTGGGTTGGGCGTGGAAGAGGAAGAGGAAGGGGCTATCGGTAAATTTAATGCATCTGCTCAACCAGAATCTATAAGAGCAGATCAATACCAAAGGAATACAAGTGGAAGTCGGTTTTGTATTTATAAAAATTATTCCATCGGAACAAGTTTTAATATATAGGGGGAACTGACACATTTTTGGATTTGTTGTGGACTAACACCAACAATGTTATTCCTATGGAGCATGTTCATGTAGGTTGTCTAGGATTTATTGTATCTCATCTGAACCGATTTATTGTATCTCATCTGAACCAATTTATGAGCTGATCCAAGCTGGATTAAGGACTTCTCTTTGCATGTTTGTTGTATTGTTTTAGGTGTTCTAAACTTAGATTAAGAGACAGGAACGGTTTATTTAGTTCGTTCGTAATCGTATGTGTACCATATGAATTTGACTGGTGAAAGGCAAAAAATTTAAGAACATTCGGACTTGCATTTGTTTGTTCTCTCTTCTCCGCATAGCGGTATGACTAGTATCATCAGGTCATCTCTGGAACGTTTCACTCGATTTCTTTATTCAGCTCTTGCCTTTCCTGAATTTAAGGTGGGTCGGCAATTTCTTTATAACATTCACTATGCAAAAACTCATGATTGAGAGAGGAGAGTATTCCTACATGATCGAAAACTGTATATTTTTGTCGCTTGTGGCATGACACGGTAAAATTATGATGAATATATCGAACTTCAGGTTCCACAAAATCAGTTCAACTCTTCGGCCTCACGCGTGGAGAAGTGTGGTCTTGCTTGAAGAATGTTCTGTCCAAAAATATAAACGGTAGTTTGGGTGGATCAGTGAATTTAAGATTTTAGAGGTAAAAAAAACAACACTTCGCCGTTGCCGGGGATCGAACCCGGGTCACCCGCGTGACAGGCGGGAATACTCACCACTATACTACAACGACTACTGAAAGATGCATCATTTATATAATTTAAATCTTATAAATTGGATAAATGTCTTTTTTTCATTCTAGTTGCATGATCTTCTAGCAAACAGGGTGTTTAAAAAATCATAACTAAAAACAATCTTGATGCAGAGATTCACAAGAAAAGAAATTGTTAGACCGCTAAACCCAAAGTTTAACAGTGTTTTGCCTAAACAAAAAAATTAATAAATTAGTGAATTGTTAATTACATATCATTTAATTTTGCATACACTATTTTGAAGGCTTACATCAATTTTCACACCCAATAACAATAGGAATCTAGCCTAGATTTTTCAACTAAGTTGAATAGGCCATCAAATGTATTATCTGCCCAAAATTGTCTTCCTTTTAATGTCAGAAATCAGGAATATCTACAAGCTTACGGTATTGATCTTAGCTGGTGATCATCTGAAGATTCCCTCGAAGAGCCATGGAATTTTCATAGCTTCTATCTCAGATGGAGAGGATGCTGCAGGAAGACCCTCCGGACCGCCAGAAGGACTAACAGATTCCCACGTTCCTGAGGAGATCCATTCATGGACATCCGGTGTCGACGGAAAAGATGGAGGTGTTCCTGGAATAGCAGCTTCTCCATGATAGATATACCTTGCTAGAGTCATTGTCTTGTCTCAAACACTTCTATTTCTTGGAGTTGCATTGCCGCGGTCTTGAACCTTTTGATAATGCCGATAATTTTTCAGCAAGCGAATTAGACAATGTAGAAAACAGAATGTAGAAGTGACACCAGATATAACAAAAAGAACCCAGAAGCTATTTAAGCTCAAGCTTTCATTTTTTTCATCGGTTGCATTGGTGGAACATGCCAGCGAGACATCAAACCACGTCTTTTCCAATTTTCTCAGCTCTCCATTCTCCGATGGCTTCAGAATAGCTTTTGAAACATTAGCTGCTATTGGGGAGCCTTTCTGAAATACCTGAATAAATAGAAAATCAAATACAGTTCTCCATTAGCTAGTAATCAAGTGTCTGCCTTATAGTACAAGAAGTCGAGGGGTTCATCCTTCTTTTTTAAGAACTTCCATTACACCAAAAGAAAGAATAGGGAAATGAAAAATGCGGTTGAATTATTGATTGAGTTATAGCAAGCAAATACTTACAAAGCATTATCCTCCAAATCTGTAGGTAGGTGTGGTGGCAGTGTAATGCTTGCAGTAGTGATTGATGAAGATTTTCTGATATGGGAGTTCAAGAAAGGCAGCATATATTTTTCTACCCTGAAATTCTTCTGGGTAATCATATTCGCTGCTAACATTTTTGATATTCTCTGGCCTAAACTTGAACACACCCTTCAGATAGTCTCTTACAAATGAATCTCCATAACAGCCGATCGGTAAGTTGTTTTTTCTTAACCAACCAATATCAGTTACATTTGGCTTCAGACGGTGAATAGTAAGCATTGAAGTGAGACTGGCAGTGTAGCTTGAATTCAAGATCAACACAACAAAGAGCCACACTGCGACCACCACCCGAGTTAGGTTGCTCTAAATTTTCTCCCCTGCCAAAGGAAACTATCGTGTATCATAATTCATTTTAAAGAATCTACATTAATTGTATGACCGATAGTAATTAAGTATTTTGGTGCCTACTGTGAGCAAAGAAAAGAGGAGAAAGTGAACAAAACTGCAGTGCCAATCTGATTCTTCCAAGGTCCTCTAAATTCAGGATTTGTTTGGTGCTCCAAGAACCAAACTATGAATATTGTGTAGATCAATATGGCAGCAGTGACTGCCCACATTTGCCTGGTGAAAGGCTTCGAAAACATCCATGCTGATTCTTTAGACTTGCCAGGGACTATCATTGACAAGCCTGATTCTGCGTATGGTTGAGTGAATTCCACTTTATCTGCTCTATCAGCTAGTATGGTTACATCGCCGACAATTGCATCGAACGTCTTCAGTTGATTTTTGACCACAAGAAAATAGCGATATCAGAAACACATTGTTGAAGAGATAATACAGTTAAACAGATTAGCATTCCATAATGTACAGAAATCTAATTTAGTCACCAAGTCAAATTGGTTGAGATAGCCAAGAAATTTGACTTCCAAATGATAACTATAGTAAATTAGTAAGCATCATTCTTTCATGCAATTTCAATGATTATGTACACGTGTACGTACGTGGGACAGATTTTTGCAGATGGGGTTCATATATTATCTTAATGAGTAATTAAATGTATAAGTATATACGTACCTTGTTGTATACGTGGTTGACCAGATCGTCATAGTCGCCATTGTAAAGCTCAAATCGATAAGATAGATTATAACCCATGTCAAAGTTTAAAACCTCTAATACCTTTTCGAAAAGTTTAATGCAAAAACCATCATATCTCTGCTCACTTGCATTCACCACTTTCACAAATTTCTGAAATGAGGATCTTCCAGGAACACCAGTAACCATAGGCTTTGCATTTGTAGGCATTGCCCATCCTTTCGGAATCCGCTTTAGGTCCCGAGGCCAATTCACTGGACCTTCTAGCTGCATAGCTACACTGGCACAATTTTCATCCCCATTTTTTGCAAATCCAAATCCAGGCATCCAGAAGTCTATCTCTTTATATTTCTTTCCATCCACATTTACAATCCTCGGTTTAGGACTGTGCATTAATGCGCCTTCACTAAAACGTATCCCGCCTTTTAAACTGGTGAAATTGCTTGATAATATGTTGCTCAACAACATTTTTGGACTCTGAGTAATGTTGCTAGACATTCTCTCCATGGCCTTGATGATCGTTGCGATGCTATCGTATGCTCTCAGAGCATAATATCCAGCTGGCACCAAGTTATCTTCTTCAGGATAATCAGAACTGAAATTTCTCCGAAACTGATACGCACTACTACTATCAGAATAGTGAGTCTTGATTCCTAAAGCACCTTCCATATACTATCAGAATAATGAGTCTTGATTCCTAAAGCACCTTCGATAGTGTAAACAACAGAAGTGTCAACTGAGTCAAGAAAGCTTGTAACAGAATCTGAGTATCCATACTGTGTCTTTCCCCACTAGTCCCATCTCTTTAGCATCTCTAAACAAATGAATAACCAAGGGCATTGATGATTGAAGAACGATGAAGACCCTCGAATTCACTTCTTCTAGCTTCACCAGTTCTTGTTTAACAACTTCTTTTGGATCAGATAATAATGCAAATGGTGGAAGGACTAACCGGCGTTCGATCTCCGAACCAACGTCGTGCAGAGCCTGTGCTAACTCCCCGGAATCACCACCGTACGTCTAGTCTTCATAAACTGTTACAACCCTTCTCCAATTATAAGCGCGAGTGAGTTTTGCGATGCATCTCATTTCTTCAGTATCTTTATGCACCATTCTTACCAAGAAAGACCAACGACATGATGTCAATGGTGGTGTTATAGCAGGTGCAGGAAATGAAAGAACTGGAATTTGCTCTCTGCTTCCTATATCAGCAACTAAAGCTGCCTCTTCCCATCTTCCATGCCTATAATTGCTTTAACTCCATTCTCTTTAATCAGTTTTTCCGCTGTAAGGAAAATATCATTAGCACGTAGTTCCTAGTAACACAAATTAGCTTCTTATTTGTCAACATATTAAAATTGCAATAAAATACAACTTGTTAAAAGTTACCAGCTTGAGCAGCCTGAAGGGGGTGTCTTTGGTGATCCTGGAAATGAAGAGATTGCTTGTGATATTTTGAGACATTGTTGAACTTAAGAACTGCTATTTCCATGGCAGTTTTCTCTTCTTTCCCTATTCTTGAATGGCTATCAATGACAGCGCCAATGTTTGTGATGACTTGTTGATGATGGTCATTAATGGGTTTGGCTCCACAAGGGAGGAAGAGGAGAAAAGAGGGAATCAGTACTAGAAAAAGAAACCAAAGTTCTGATACTTGATGATGAGAAGACTTTAGGCGAACGCATGTGCGCATACTTATGATTCTGTTAAGTTGTAGAAGTTTGATATCATGAAAATAGCTGTAATTCCTCGCTTTTTATAATCGTATATGTTAAGCAAGATTTGAGTATTGACATTGTGCTTGGAAATTAAAGAAAGCCGAAGTATTTGCGCGTCATAAATTTTTTCATCTTAGATTTGGTCGTTGCCGAGACAAAGTCATTGTCCATAGATCATGCATACTGGGTAATAACTCATGACTTTATAACCTAAGCAAAGAAGAGTTCTGTTACAAGGTTAGGCACAATATAAAAAGAAAGAAGAAAGCAAATTTTGAATGATTTATCAAGTTAATTTGTGATATGAAAATCTAACTTTTTTATAAAAGAATTTTTTTAGGTACATGGTCATTTGACAACATCGAAAACGACTTTGATATCATTAAATTAAAAATTTGTTAGTTAAATTTTAATTATGAAAAAATGTATTTAGAACGATTTTCCACCATTAAAATACATGAAAAACATAATTTAATTTGTTAGTTAAATTTTAGTTATAAAAGATGTATTTAGATCCATTTTCCATCATTAAAATACAGGAAAAACATCTTCTCAAACCCTTGAATTTTACTTGTTTTCAGAATTAACCTTCACAATTTAAAATTGAACAATTACATTCCTCATGACATGTTTATATTAAGATTATTATTATTTTTATATAGCCATGTAAACATTTATGTTGGATCCTGCACTATTTGATTTATCCAATGAGATCTAATTAACATAAAAATCTTACTTTTTTTAAATTTATTTTGAATAAAAAAATCGTTCATATTTGTAGGAGAAGCCAAATGTAGAAGGATCCATGAAGAACATGGATTAAAACGACTTTCCTTGTGAGAAAATTAAAATTTATTGAAAGGGACTAAATTCAAAAACAAAGATAAGAAGAAGAATTGGAGATCTATAAAAACATGCTTGAATTGAGTTTGAAACTCACTTGCATTTGATAAATAAGAAAAACCCAAAAAACAAAGAAAATAATTTTAGATCTCTCCAAAATCACCAAATGTTACCAAATGTATTGCTAACAAACACGCATGACAGCACTGGGTCGCCTTTACTTGATACAATCTGAAGAGAAGAAGGAAAACTAGCTCCATCGTAAGTAGATAATCTATAAAACCGATCAAAAATTCGATTTTCATGAATTAAAGTCGTTTGAACTTCTCGTCTATCGATTATGATACACCTGTAAAATTGAAAAGCATGTTGAAGGTGATATCTAAGTACACAGATTGCATCAGCCCCTTTAATATATGGTTTGTCCCCATTCATGAATTCAACTCCTCTGTAGTAATTTTCTTAGAAAATTTAAGAGACAGAAATACTCTAAAGCTAAGTGTGAACCAAAAAAAAATGCCAGAGAAATCAAGGAAAAGATTTCAAATGCTAAAATTTAAACACAAGGAAGGAATTTTATATGAAAAATTAAAATAAAAGATAGACAATCAATACCAACACACATAAAAATTAGATACAAAAAGAGATAAAAGAAAGAAAAGTCACCATCCACTGGTAGCCAAAGTCACCAGTAGTCTTTCTAGTATATCACTAGGTGAACGCATAGCACCAACAAAGAGGGGAAAAAAAAAGGGCGATGTGATAATGTACGTTAGGTAGATTAAAACGATTAAGAAGGGTCTATGTTTATGATTTTATTGAAAAACAATTGGGAGATATATATATATATATATATAGCGAGTAATAAGGGAATAGAAAAGCTACAATCAAGGGCTTAACCCCACAGAATCTGCACTAGGTAGATGAAGCACGCGACTGGGAGGGACTTATAAATGATGACAACCCAAATCCAGCAGGAAGCCACGGGGCCTCCAACCGGTCTGCAAAATGGTTGGACTCTTGAGCACCAAACGCAATCTGGACTTACCAATCAACTGTTTGATACGACACACGAAAACCAAATATTACCTTTTCTCATATTAGCATTACCAATCAACTGTTTGATAAGAACTCTGCTGCTGCATTGGAATTAGATTTCACGTGCACCTTTTTTAAATCACTTGTGCACCTTGATAGCGGCCTCTACCCTGAGTCTGCCACAGCCATTTATGACATTCATTTTCAACCTGATCAATCTGAGGCTATTTTGCTAAATATATTAACGTTAACTCTTGACACCTAATAGTCAAAAAGTTCCAAGTGGGATTAGCTTAGCTTAGCAGTCGCAATTAATTAAAGGGCTTAATAATTATTACATCACGTGACCACAACGTGGAAATGGCCCAGCTCCTGATTTTAGCAATTCTGTTTTAACAATTACCAAAATTTATTGATTTATGTAACTGTAGTCCCGCCGTTTCGATCTGTCTCGGGACTCCACTTTGTTTTGTTTGTTTGGTGGGAAAGAAAGTGAAGGAAACGGAAAGAAAAAGACGAAAGAGGAAAGTGAATTAATTCACTGATTTATATTCGGGAGGTTGAAGGTGTATGATGTTTTGCGGCGTATTAAAAGATCGAATACAGAATTGGCTTCGCGATTATGATAGGCTTCAATACTTGGCTGTCATCCTTATTTATATTCAGGTAATCATCAACACTATCGATATTAGCTTCTCTAATTATTATTATTAGGGTTTGATTTTTTTTATGCGTAATTATGTATAGATAGGATGCGCGCTCATTGGATCGTTGGGGGCATTGTATAACGGAGTGTTGCTGATAAATTTGGTGATAGCATTGTTTGCACTGGTGGCAATCGAGAGTAGCAGTCAGAGTCTGGGCCGTACATACGCCGTTCTTCTATTTTGTGCCATTTTGCTTGACATTTCTTGGTTCATTCTCTTCACTAATGATATTTGGTACTTCCTTTCTTGTTTCCCTTTTCCTTAATTCTATCTGCCTTTTAGTTTATTTTGTTGATTGTGGTTTTTTTTTCAGTTCTATCAGCACAAATTTATCCATCCTGTGCTGATCTTTATCCATTCATCCATCTGCCTTTTTTTTTTTTTGGGTATATTTTTGTTGGATTTGTTAAATCCGGTTAGAAATGTAAAGAAATGCTATTGTCATCAATGTAATGTATCTTGGGATTGTTTATCTTCTCAAAGTTGGAAACTTTTCTTAACTTCATCCCTGTTTCAGATTTGTATGTAACATCAATAATGCCATCTTATTAATCTGAGAATATTTTTTTTTTGGACTAATTGTGCTCTCTGATATGAAATCGTTGTGTTTAAAAAGAAGTTGTTGATCAATTCAAGGGGATTGGTCGTGAATTAGTAACTTTGAGGATTATCAATTCATAAGAAAACGTGTTTGTCTCATTGATATGCAGAAATGTTTTTGAACTGCAAGCTTTTTCTTCTTAGCTTTCTTCCTTTTAAATTTATGAAGCATGCAAATTTGATATATGATTCCTAATGTCTTAATGAAAGCATTGTTTTTATCTGCAGGAACATTTCTTCAGAGAATTATGGAATGTTCTTTATCTTTTCAGTGAAACTTACTTTGGCAATGCAAATTGTTGGTTTTTCTGTGAGGTTGTCATCCTCATTATTGTGGATTCAGATTTACAGGTTGGGGGTTTCTTATGTAGAAAATACAGCTCCTCAGGAAGCAGATTATGATTTAAGAAATAGTTTCCTGAGTCCAGTAACTCCCACTGTAGCTAGAGAATGCTCAGATTCTGATGATGTATTAGGGGGCTCCATTTATGATCCAGCTTATTTCTCATCTCTATTTGAAGATGGCCGGAACAATAGATACGTGCATGGGGTATGTCATACTTCACTTGCATTAAACTCTTCCCCTGGATTCTTTTCATGAGTTTGCCTTAAATTTCTATGTTATGCTCTTTTTGTGCGTGTGTCTGTGTTTGTAGATATTTATAATTTAATTGAAACATTTGTTATTGACTTAGCAAAGAAAAACATCTGACACTGTTTTTTGGTCTGCGGGAATGACTGGAGGAAAAAAATTCAGGAAGGGAAGGATGAAATGGGAAGGAAGATCTACTTTTCTTCTGTTTGTGTTTGGGTGGGAATACACTGAATGAAGGAAGGAAGAAGATAGCACTTCCCACGTTGGTATCTGAACTACTAAATTCAAAATTGGATTTGGATAGTTTGGGTGGAAAGAATGGGTGGCAAGGGATATATTTTACATATGTACCGGTATTTCCAACAAATTTTGGACCATAAATTTGATAATGTTTTGGTAAAATGGAGAATGAAAAAAAGCAGCCCCATCAGTATGTATCCAAATGTGAGGAACAAAGCTCCCTTTTTTTATTTTCCTGCCTGCAAATCTCTCTCTCTCATACATACTGGCCAAAAAGGTAAAGTTAAGTGAAGTATTGGATTTTTTAATATTAACGAATATGTTACCTTCACCAATTTGAGTTTTTGATTTCTAAGATCTTCAGTTAAGTTGATAAACTGTAATTTGTAGATCAGAGGACTGTAATTCATGTTTTATATCTATGATTGTTGTCAACATTTTAACATGAAATCCAAGCGAACTGATGAGTTGGGCCAGTGCAGTTGCAAAATAATAGAGAAAAACATTGAAGGTGAAAATATGAGCATATTCTAATGATAGTATGACAGAATGTGAAATATTATATCCAAGTGCAACTTTTTGTTTGCAGATATTTGCATTATAGTTCATGCCTGGGCATTTGGGAACGTACTGAAGTTGTGTGCTTTCCATTGTCTTTGGTTTCGTGGAACGAATATAATCTTGCTACTTATATGTGAAGGGATCAGTAATTTAATGTGGATTTATATGAGTGTTATTTGTTTGTAGGGTCAAAATTCCAGTATTGTTGATAATGGATCCACTTCCAGTGCTGAAGTTTCCCAGTTGAAGCTGCCCATAGGGAGATCTTTTCAAGCTATCAATGTAAGCATCTGTAATCTGGTTATCTGAATCTCTGAATGCATATTATCTTTCCTTTACTTCTAGTTCCCTTCTGTAGAACTCTCTTTTAGTTTGATATACTGTATAAGAAAATTATCATCCAATTTATATTTTGCAATCTTGGTTGATGGATTTTGTGAAATTTTACACAGTTTAGTTTCTTTGAGGCGTGATCCACTTTAGAAATCCACAATTCTTGAGATACGAATGAATTCTCTTCCCTCAAAAGAAGTATAAGCTCATATCTACCATAACCTCTGTAAAAATGCGGATGCTTTAGCAGTACTTTTTATAGGGATTTATTGAGTCTAGTTGCAAATTGCAGTTGATTTCAGTTGCTAGTCTTAGTGAAATATTAAGATTCTGGTTGGTTTTGCCAATGGTACAATGACACCAAATGTACTTTCCTGTTTTTCAATTTGAGTTGGAACTTTAATTTGCGCCATAATTGCACAAATAGAATAGCATTTCTAATAAGGTGCTTTGTCTCACCAATTTTCCTTAACTTCTCTCATGGAATGTAGGAGCCCGTTTGCACATTCAACAAGTTGAACTAGAAAGTGAACTTCCAGCTAGACCCATGCATTTGCCATGTGGCTTATTAGAAAAGATCCCAAATTTATAAATAAAAAAAAAGAAAAGAAAAGAAAAGAAAAAAGAAGCTTTATAAGCCACATGACTGGCACTTGGTTCCAATTAACTCCCTCGTTCTTGATCAACTTGCTCAATTTGTTAAAATGGGTCTAAGTTGTGCACATTTGCATTCTCATAGGGAAAGTGGAAAAATATTTCCCCTTTTAGCTACTAACCACAGACCAAGTTGGTTAAAATTTGTGCAACAATTCAATCCAGTTGATTACATTTAGTAGAAAATATTATTCCATTTCTCATTGCAAACATTTTCATGTTTGGACTGAAAGTTTGCAAGTTTTCCTTAGAAATTTACCCCTTATGAGTTTTTTGTATGCTAATCTATGTTTCTAACTAGTTTTAGCCATCGCAGGAGGAGAATGCCACAGGCGAGCCTCAGAGTGTTTAAATTAGAGGCTGTTATTTGTGAGATATCAGGCTTCATAGTCACTTCCGGTAGAGTTATTGTTTTGAGGTTGATGTCTTTGATGAGGCCAGTTGCATGCAGGAGTGGTACTTGTACAGTGTTTTATTCTCTCCATCTCTCTCCCAAGATGATAGTTGCCAATCTCCAAGTTAAACTAACTGCATACTCAGTTTTCTCTCCAAGAGTATGACAGCGCAAAGGTTCTGCTGGTTTTACAAGTTTTGCTATTTGAGAGGCTTTATCTAAGTTCATCATGCAAATATTAAGCTGAGGATGCTATCTGCAGGTCTGCGGATGTGGTGCAATGTCGGAGCCATTTAACTTGGCATGTGGTATTCTCAAAATTGGCAAGGCTTTCTCAATATCCAATTGGCAATGGCATCTTGTTTTGAAGAGTTCCTGAAAGGACTTAGACACAGCCTCTTTAAAACGGTCAACTGTTGTCAATTTTCCTTGTTTATTCTTTTTTTGTAAGCAGGTATTTATTTAGATTGAACAGATATAGGTTACATTACCTTGAGTTAGATCAATATGGTTTATTGGTGTTGTAGGTGTTTATAAAGTTATCCGACAAACTTACATTTAAGCAATGGGGATTCCAGCTTCCCATTCGAAGGTTCGGGAATGAGGTATTCTTAACGGGTATAGGACTTTATTGAAAAATGAAAGAGGATATTTATAGGGTGTAGTGTTTAATTGGAGAAGTTCGAGGTCATCATCATCGTCAAGGAATTGGCGTTAAATTTTTAAAGGGCGGATAGGATTTCTGCCGAGTATAATATGTAGGTTGGACCATGTGCAATTCGATGCTGCCATTTGGTATCTGGCCTGCAACCTACCTCGTGAAATTAGATGCTGCTTTGTGCTTGGTGTGGGATCTATCAATTATGTAAAAACTTGAGAGCTTTGAGAAAAGAGTCGATTACTGCACCATCTCAACCAAACGCTCAACCAGTGTTTCTTTTTCGCCAGGCACCATGTGAATTTGTCTTGCTCTGAGTCATGGATCTTAGTATCCATCTCTTATTAGTGAATGTCAAGGCCATGGCTTTGAAATGAAATCTTGGAAAATTCAGACTAACTTTGGGATGTCTTCTTCCGATACCAATGGATGAAGGGGTAAGCAAAGACTTGGTTCTATTTGTTATTAATTTTTGCCATGGATTCATTTCAAAAAGGTTTACGACCAAGACGAATTTGCATGCTTACGAGAGTTTATGAATGCCTTCAGCAAGTAAAAGAAAGATGTCATTTACAAAGAATTTTCACAGCTGGAAGGGCAGCTTCTAAAAACACAGATTGAGATGCAATAACGGCAAAGTTCATTGCATAACATAGTTTGTTACAACCACCAAATATAACAATATGTTCAATTTGGAAAACAATTATGCAGCTGGCATCCGCCAGTCAAACGAAGGTCCATTAGGTCAAAAACTCAAGTAACCAAGCATTTGAAGATGTCCGCTCCAAATCTTGGCCCCCCACCAAAACTGAAGTAATCGAGATTCATTTCAAACAGAAAAATCAAATGTCAAAATGAAAGAGAACCCAAGAAGCACCTTCCTTCATCCTATATTAATGAGATGTGACGCAGGAAATCAGAACAAAAAGTGGCTCATTTGATCCTCACTTCACTGTTATAATCTTGATTACAGATGCAGTTCCAACTCGGTGCAGAGCCACGACAGAATCCCCATTCTTGCATAGTCCTTTGGCCTTGGCATGTTGAATGGAAAAATCCAAAGCTTCTTCTGTTGTCTCTGCATGAGAAGCCCTAGCAGATCCTGCATATAAAACAGGCACCAGCCCACGAAAAATAAGGCTATGCTTTGCAGGAGCTTCATTACTGCATGACCAATCAAAGGAATCAGTCTTAATCTCAGGCACGACCACAGATAAGATAGGCATGCCCGGTCTATATTTAGCCACCAGTTTTGCAGTACTCCCTCCCCGGGTTAATACCAATATAAGAGATGCTTTGGCAGAATTGGCTGTTCTAACAGCAGAAGAGGCTAGACTCTCTAATGGGCTCATAGGAACGGGAGAGTGTTCCATAATTCTTTTGAAGACATCTCCATAATCAAGTGTGCGTTCTGCTTCTACACATATTTTTGCCATTGTCCGTACAGCAAGTTCTGGATATGCTCCAGCTGCAGTCTCACCACTAAGCATCACACAGTCTGTGCCATCAAGAACTGCATTAGCAACATCAGTGGCTTCAGCTCTAGTTGGTCGGGGGGACTTAATCATGGACTCCAACATTTGGGTTGCAGTGACAACTGGTTTTCCTTGAATATTGCACTTGTAGATCATTACTTTTTGTGCCAGAAAAATCTTTTCAATCGGAATTTCCATTCCAAGGTCACCACGTGCCACCATAAATGCATCTGAATTTGCTAAGATATCATCAAAATTTGCAACCCCTTCTTGGTTTTCGACCTACCAAATAGATGGCAATGTCAGTCCAAATCAAAATACGGCAATATAAATTAACTGCATTCAGAAAAATGAATTGCAATAGATTAGTTCATAGTAATTTATTCAAAAACTTCCAAGTATATACATAAATATATCTCCAAATAAGCCTTGAATACCAATTAGTTCATGATCAAATACATTAACAACAGCACAAAGAGCATAAATTGAGCAACCAAGTAAATGCTTGGTTTTGATTGTTCACTGCATGCAACCCCCAACGACAATTACAATCCAAACATTCCCTTTTATAATATAATCAACATACCTTTGACATGAGAAGGATATCCTTAGCATGTTCTCCGAGCAATTTGCGTACTTCCACAAGATCAGAGCCTTTCCGGACAAAAGATAGAGCAATCATGTCAATTTGATTGGGGACTCCCCACTTCAATATATCTTCTTTGTCCTTCTCCGTCAAGGTTGGGAGGTCCACAATAACTCCAGGAAGATTAACATTTTTCCTCTCACCAAGAATTGCAGAGTTCTCACACAGGCATCGAACCAAACCGGCTTTTATGTCACATGATAAAACTGTAAATGAGATTGTGCCATCTGCACAAAGTATGACCATCCCAGGCTTCACATTCTCAGCCAACTTTTTGTAGCTCATGCAAATCATTTTCTCATCACCTTTTATGCTATAGTCTGTAGAAATGATGATTTCCTGCCCCTGTTTTAGCTGGATAGGTTTGCCGTCCTTTAAGAACCCTGTCCGAATCTCTGGTCCCTGCAGTATTCACGTGCAAATGAAGAACTTAAAAGAGTCTACTTGATTTATTAGCTTTTAATTGAAAAGCATAAAATGGAATAAAAATAAGAGGTAAATATAAAATGATGCCCACCAAAAAAGGATCAACGTTCTCTGCCGTTATATAGCATGCTGAAATGGTTTGTCTAGATGCATTTTCACAAAATGTGCAAGTCTTTAGTTAGCCTTTCTTGTTTGGCTATCTGCTCTTCTTTTCTGAAGCAGCATCAAGTACAAATAATACCGAGAATCTATGCATTGATGTTGTGCAAAAGACCTCAAGCTCCTTATGTTGCCTTTCATCGCAAACACTATCCACTTTCCGAAATTCATTTACATTTTTATGGAAGGACAAGTTTTAAATGCAGTTCTACATTGATAAGTTCCTTTACCGATAATAATTATATATAAAAAGCTGCTTACATATACACAAATAATAATTGCTGTAGCAAGAAACTAAAATGCGCTGTGTGAGTCTGTGTTAGAAGCTGTATGTCATAGGTTTTCAAACTGTTAAGCGACCTCAAAATTGATATTTTACCAAAAAAACACTAAATTATTACTGTGAATCAATTACTCAATTGTAGCAACCTTAACCTGCCAAAAATTTATGTAACTACCATCATCACTTTTAACAGAGATTAGTCAAAATCAATTTTCCTTTCAGACCAAAAACGAAAAACCTGATTAAAGAAAAGGGAGGTCAAAGGACAAATTTATTGAAGACAGTGCGAATTTTACATAGCAAAAGCAGGGCAGCTTTTAGGCTTCATGAAACAGAGGAGTATGATTTTCCTCAAACAAACAAACACACAACTTCACTTCACTTCATGCAATTAAACGAACAAACACACACCTTCCAGTAGCACAAGGAATCCTCTCATACACCCCCAAAACTCATGATCACAAAATAACACAACACAAATGAACCAAAAATAGAAAAGACCTATTTACAGAAACTACCAAATAAACACATGCAATAATAAAAAGGACATGCAGTATTGATGAAAAGTCAAAAGAAAAAAAAAAAAAAAAAAAACAACGCATGCCCACATGAAAACAACCCAGAACAGAACAAAATACAAGTAAAAGGCGATACCTTCGTGTCGAGCATGACGGCACAAAGAATACCAGTGTTGACCATGGCGGCCCGGAGATTGTCCAGCGTCTCCTGGTGGTACTCGTGAGACCCATGAGAGAAGTTAAAGCGGGCCACGTTCATGCCTGCCTTCAATAGCTTCTCGATCATCGGTACAGATCTCGATGCGGGTCCCAAGGTGCAGACGATCTTCGTCTTGGGCTTTTTCTCCATTACCAAAGGCTCTGCTCCGGTGCTGCTGCTCATCGTGAAGAAGAGAATAACAAAACCAAACCAGATATTGTAATCGCCAAGAATCAATATTTGTGAGTATAATAACGCTGTGCGTTATACGCTAGACGCTGCGGAGGAGACGGGAAATGATGGGTTAGTTATATAGCTTTCGTAGGGCGTGTCTGGCAAGACAGGGTTTCGATTTTCTTTTAAATTATTTAATTTATTTTGTTGGACGTATATGAAATTTTTATTGGCATTCTTATGGCCAATAGCAGTTTTTAAAAAATTTAAAATATTAATATAAATTTTATGTGTTTTTTTTTTTAAAAAAAAACTATAAGTTTATAATTTCAAAAATAATGATAAATCAAATTGATAAAACAACTAAATTATTTTTATAAATCGTTAAAAAATGAAAATAGCTAAATTATTTTTATTAATCGTTAAAAATGTTGTCAAACTTTAAAAATACCATGATTACATTAAAAAAAGTAAAAAGTAGTATATCCTTTTACAATATTAATTAAAGGGAAGAAATTATAGGATCAAAATGCCTACTCATCAATTATAGAGGTATAAATAATTGATTATGTATTTTTCTTATGTTTTTAAATTATTTTTTTAAAATTAAGTTTATGCATATTATCGTTCACATGATATATGTTTCATCATAAATGCAGATTTTCTGAACGTAAGTGTCGGTTTACATTTACTTAAAATGTTTTCTTGAACCCATAGATTTACATAAAATTTTAGAATTATTGACTTTTCTTTTGTGTTTTGGAGAGAAAGGTTCGATTGGTTGACTTTTCCCAAGATGTTGAGAGAAGTAACAAAGGGTAAATGGAATATGGTTCATATGTTAAGGAAAATTGTTGAATATGACACATTTTCTTTCTTTCTTTTTTTTTTTTTGGATCATGAGAATACGACACATTTTCGTCCGTACGTCTCTTGTTGCTATCAATATGGTTATAAATTGATAGTGGCATTATATGGGCCATTGCTAGGCCTAATATAGAAGATTGTAAATTTGTTCGTATATAGAAGATTCGATTTGGCTTCTAGAGGTGGGCAGGAGTCACTATGCTCTCCCATTTATTTTTTATATTGAGAAAAATTCCTATCAAAATCAAAGCTTACTTTAGAGAAAATATAAATGACTATTTCTCAGCAAAAAAGACAAAAGAAATAGATTCATTTTGCAACCATCATCTATTTATTTATTTAAACTGCTTTGATTAATTTATTCTAAGTAAGGATGCAAAACCATCAAGTAACTTGAACTGTCTTTCACTATGAAATATTATTATTTCGTCAAAACGAAAGAATTCTTTTGAGGAAGGACAGTAGCAGTGATTCCCTAGTCGCTGTGTGCTTTCATACCTTGTGAGCTGTGACCCACATGAGCATCTTCTTTGTTTTTGTAACTGCGCAAATCAAACGGCATAGACTCCCCCCAACACCAAATTAAACAAGGGTCGATAAAAATGTTCCAAAGTTTGGCTTTGAAGATTTCAGAACATTCATGGGATGAAAGGTCACTTGCTGTTCTCACCTCCAAAGGCTCAAGGCCAAAACGTCGCCGGCCAGATTTGGCATCTTGGAAATGACGCAACAAGTCAAATGCCCTTGCTTTCATTTGCTGTGTCATTTTTTAATCACACCAATCAGAGTTGGACTTCTAATCAGTATCTCGTCTTAAATTTGTTACTAACTCTCACCTTACGTTCATAAATCACCAGAAGGCCAAAACTCAACTTTAATTTAACTGAAATGCGGACCCTTTGTTACTGGTCTCCAGGGCTCCTTTCGAGTGCCACACTGGTACGTTTTAGATTTAAATTCAATGATTGAATAGTGACAGAAAACTACATTTCCA
Organism: Omphalea diandra; assembly: GCA_949677035.1. NCBI lineage: Eukaryota > Viridiplantae > Streptophyta > Magnoliopsida > Malpighiales > Euphorbiaceae > Omphalea > Omphalea diandra. The sequence goes on from CATIWR010079380.1 coordinate 57,829, forward strand.
TGGAATATTGTCCATATTATTTTGATAATTGTCAGCTAAGTTCAATTACGTCTATCATACTTTCATTGATTTCAAAATCAGTTTAAAGGAGCCGCTTGTCTTCCTATTACCCTCTAAAGTCTAAATCTAACCCTCGCAACTGAATTAGAATTATTACACTGACTCCAGAATATAAAAAGTTCAATGCCCAAATACACTGCATTTTGCACCTCTTAATATTTCAAGCCTGAATGAATGGCTTGTCCAAAAATTAGTTGAGGCGGTCAGCACACTCTGGAAAACCGTTTCCTGCAATCCATAGTGGCATTTTAGAGTTCATCACGACCCTGTGGTTGTCCTTTGTCCATCAAGTCTAATTTCTCCTCCAATTCCTGTCAAATTCCAGGATTCATTCAATCCATCAGATTTCCATGAAAAATAGTAAGAGCTCAAATTTTGTACAACTGATTACCTTAAGTTTTTCTTCAAGGCAAACAGCTGGGGTCAATAACAATGCTACATATCTGCAATAACAAAGTAAAGCGTTTGGAACAGCAAGCACAAGCATGCATGCATGGATGGATGTATTATACATCTGCAAAGCAAATAAGAGAAACAGTGAGTTTCTTACTCGCAACGACTTGGCTCATCTACATCCATAATCTCATTTTTTGATCCACATCTCAGCTTCACCTGTAACATGACATGCAAAATTGCAGATGTTAGAAGAGCCACTGAATCTGTTTCTTATATAGTTTGTGAAGAAAAGAAGGCACAAATGACCATTAGCCAGTTTGTTTCATTCAGCTCGAGATTTCTAAAGGCATAATCAACCAAATCAACTTAATGACCAAGCCAAAATACTATAATCGAATCAGCCAATAATATATATTTGGAACATCTGATTTTTAAAAAAATATTGGGCTTTTTTATTCACTTTAGACCAAAAAAAATAGTCTCTTCAAAATTGACTTCAATTCTGGACCAAAAATAAGTTAAAAATATGTTAAAATACATAAAATAAGTTGGCTAGACTTTAAAACTTGAACCAAATTAAAGTAACTAAATTTATTTGTTCAGTTTGGTAATTCAGTTCATACTAAAAATGGTCAGTCCTTTATAGGCTTAAACCAAGGATCAATCTCAAACTCTTATTATTTCAATTTCTAGTGGATAAATTAATAAATCACGTCCAAGAGACGTGAAAGTTTGGACAGTATGGAAATAGTAGTCCTGCAAAACACAAGTTCCAAATACTTAGGCCAAGTCATACAAGAGAATGAGCAAAATGGAAGGATTTTAACTGTAGACTTAAAGTAGAATGGATGAAAAGGTATCAAACACAGGCTATATTAAAGTAGAATGGCAGATATTCTCTACCATAGAATGTTACAAAGAAATAAATACCTTTAAACTTCTATCAGGCCCATTCCAGCAATGGTCACCATTCGAAAACATCATAACCTGGTGTGAATCCTCAAATTTGTCCCAGCGCCTGTTCATGTTAGAAAACAAAAGTTAGAAACAAATACCATGCAACTAGTTAATGCATATAAATGAGTAATTTTCATAGTGTTACACAAAGAGCGCACACACACACGCACGCACACGCACATAAGCAGACAAATGGAAGGAGGCTGAAAGAAGGGAGGATAGCAGCGGCTCCAGATTAGGAATTTGACCATTTAGTCCAAAAACCACCCAATTTTACTGATATGAGTTGATATACTTCATAAACTAATGGACAGGTTAAGAACAAAAAAACTGTCATGTATAGACCTAAAATGATCACAAACACGCGTGGAATAACTTGATCCCTCTTTTAGTTGTTCTAGCAATACCTTAATAGAGTAAAAGCTTGGGATATTACCAATTAAGGGACAAAATAGCCCTGATGGACACCTACCCCAAACGAATATTTGAATGGCCCTCCTCCTGGGAAGCATGTTTGAATGGGCAGACTTTGTAAACATACCTGAAGCAAGATAAATTTCCAAGGGTAAGATAAACGGATAATTACAAATGAGATTGCTTTCAAGAAGACAAGAGTATGATCAAAAGAAAATTAGTTGATGTTTGTAACTTGTATTGCTTGCTCTCAAAACACTGATCATAGAATGAATAGAACTCTTTCTCTGTGCCTGCAACATTGAATTTTAGGGTCAGCTTGTGGAAGCAGGTTACAGATTAATGCTGGAATATGCACACAAATACAGGTAATCATATACTAACCAAAATCACGGTTTAACTTTTGTGTCAAACTTGATATCCTTGACTGTATTTTAGACAACTTGGCACTGGACTCTTCATATTCCTTGCGCACGTGAGCCGCCTCTAAAAAATCCAATTAGTAGATAAACAGAGTTATGCACGCTTCCCACAATTTAAGTTGTTATACAGTGATAAAAATCTCACAGATGTACCTGATTTGTCCACTGGAGTTTGGAAGATATTCACAGCTTGCAGAATGTTACGAACAGTTTGTTGTATCTTCTCCAACCAAGATGGGTTGCTCGTGGAAGTTGTATCTAACAATGTAGTTAGTTCATAAAAAACTTCCAGACTATACTATCATAATTAAAAACAGCTGAGTTATAAAACACAACATTGAATGGGACAGACAGTTTCTAACCTGAGAAGTCTAATTCATCCTCAGGGTCAGATTTGTATGAAGAAGCAGGATCATCAAGAGCATCCTCTTCATAAGTCTCATCCACATCTTCTTCTGTATCAACATCATCATACTTTCCAGTGTCATCATCAGTTTCTGAAGCGTAGCCATCGTGTTCCTCATTAGTGTCAGATGGTATCTCTTGATGGTTTTCATGATCATTATCCTTTGCAACATCAACTACCTCACTTTGTTTGTCAAAATTTGCATCCCAACGAGAAGCAACAAGTCGGCCCAGCTCTTCCTTTGACAAGCCTTTAGTATTTTCAGACATATCATTGCCCTGCTGGTACCACAAAAAGAGAACAAAACAGAATCATCAATAAAAAGGTCAGATTATCAAGTCTTACACATATCATTACGACTCAAAGAACATCGAGAAACTTCAAGAAATATAAGAAATGAGAGACTAATTGCAACAGATGGCAAAAGCTACGCTGAAAAGTAATTCATAACAAACAATCACAGGAGAATATTTAACTTCTTAAAGATAGCAGAAAGAAAACCAAAAATGAACCTCTGCAACACAATAAGATCCCTGATTAGATATTATAAATAAAATACGTAAAACCACCCTCGCCACAATGATTTCAAAGAGCAGCAGAATTATTTATCACCGAGTCAAGCAACTGCATGTTATAACAAAACACTATGTCCACAAGCAAAATTAAGTAAGCAAACATATCCAGAGACAGGGAAAATTTTGCAGGAAATCCACTCGCTGGAATGAAGTCATCAATGAACCAAATAGTCCGGTAAACCAGTATGTTAGAACTTCAAATGAATAGCAAAGGTTTAACTTCAAATGCCAATGAATACTGGAGAATAGAAAAAGAAAAGAAAATTTCTAATGCTGCTAAAATGGATTACCACTTTCACATCTTGTTCATGAGACACTTCACTCCCTGCATCATGACCAGTTTCAGTCAAAACTGCAGAGTCATCCTTGCTTTTTGGTGAGACAGACTCTTCACTCCCTGCATCATGACCAATTTCAGTCAAAACTGCAGAGTCATCCTTGTTTTTTTGTGAGACAGACTCTTCCTTCTCCTGTGCTACCTGCTAAATTAAGAAGGAATATCGAGTCAAATTACTCAATGTCTAACACTTTAAGGGAGAAAACATATTACGTTTAAAAGGGCATAAATGTTAAGAAATATTAGCTACATCCGATGGAAGTTATGACCATATCCATTCCTCCACAGTGCAAAAGCTCAGCTAAAGTGCAAGTAGTATCTTTTAATGAACATTGTGTGTGCAGAGAGTTATTCACTTGTTCAATTACGAGTACTAGAAAAACCATTTCAAATGGGATTAAGAATATCAGATTTGATTTCCAACACAAACACATTTCAATCTTACAAATTCTGTTTTTGAGGGATGTTTCAAAAATTCTTAAAAATGCAAGACTACAACTGTGCCTATAGAATTTCGGTAGCATAATATATAATAGGTATATGAAGGGATAATTATAAACATGAAAATATGAAATGTTTTCCCTTATGCAATCACAACTTTGAAATAACAAATTAATGCTTACACTTTTAGGCATAAGATGTAATCATGGACATGCCACAAAATTTTGTTCAATTGCATGTAAAATCAACTTTCAATATGACCATTACAGAAGAATGAGTTCATAAAAGGATGGAATTGTCAATTCTAGGCCACCAAATATCTCAAAATCTTCATGTCTGCGGTTTTTCCCCTTTTGTTTGTTATTTTACATGTAATTGATGGATTAAGATAGTGATAAAATATTGCATCCAACAACTAAATTATAGGTTCAAATCAGGAATTTTTCAGTAACACGGTATGCCAATGCATAGAAACGCATTGCATTTTTCTAGAGCAGGTTTACAAATTACAGGCTAATTTTTGTCTAAGTTTTGAATTTCAGCACTTGCTAATCACTTATAGCTCAAATTCTTAATTATCACAGCATTAAACTTATCCGACCCTCAAATTTTCAGTACTTAACTCAGATCTACTAAACCTTGTGTTATTTCATGTAATAAACTTTGTATAAAAAGTTGGATCACCTAGCACAGTATGTGCACTAGAGTTATTAAGCTCTATTTGTTTCATGAAAAATATTTTTTAGAAAAATATTTTCCACATTTCCCTCTAGTGCACTAAGGAAAATTGATCAATAAAAAATATTTTTCTAGTTAAAAAGGAAAACTAAGTCATTTTTTAAGAAAATAACTTTTCATTTTGAATACAAAAAGTCGTTTCTGGATTTTGATAAACTCATCCAGATGAAAAATAAATTATATAAACACACGTATTTATTATCACCGGTCATCCTTCACTACCAACACCTATTTCCGATTATTGCTAGCCGACAGTAATTGATGAGTGAGATTCACAAAAATATTTATTTTAATGTATGTGGTCTTATATTAAATAATAAATAGTATAAACATAAATTATTTATATTCTAAATTTTATTATAATCTTATAAATCAAAAGAAAATTAACATTTTTGTAGTATATTCTAAATACCAAAATATGTAGCTCAGAAAATATTTTTCTTCCACAACTTATTTTCTGTAAAACAAAAGAAACTTAAATTTTGTTATAATCTTATAAATTAAAAGAAAATTAATATTTTTTGTAGTGTATTCTAAATACTAGATATCACATTGCTCAGAAAATGTTTTCCTCAGAAAATTTTTTTTTAGACAAATTATTTTCCAAAAAAAAAAGAGCCTTAATCAAACTATCTATAGGAGTAAAATGTTAACATTTTAGCTGAAGTATGAATAGTATCAGCAATTCAATTTGGCATCTCAGTTTCATTATGATATTCAAATCTTGACTTCTTGAAATCATGCTAGCAAAACATATTGTTAAAATTAGAAGTACTTCAACGATTTTAATAAACCATGTCAAAAGCACAAAATGAAAGAGATTATGCATGCATGTATTCATATAAAGGTTGGCAAAAGTGTTGAGCGTCAAAAATTAAATGCCTAACCTGATCCAAAGGGGAATCATCTAACACACCAATTTTATCATCATCTATATGTTCCACAGGTTTGTCATCAACATCAGTTTTCTCCATGGCCTGTCCTTTTTCTTGCGGAGCTTCCTCCACCACTCCACTTTGCTTCTTATGAGCTTTGTCTTCAACTTCTTTTTTTGCTTTCTCTTCCTTTTCTTTCTGTAAGCGTTCTTTCTCTTCTGCTTTCTCTATCTGTTCTTTACGATCTTCATGAAAGTATTTATAAAGCATTTAGCTTTATATTACCAAATTACCAATATGTGCACCTACATAGCATGTTCTTTTCTATATCAACCTAAGTTCTATTGCATTCAAATTTTCTGAATTGGATACATAACACATTTTAGTATGACAGATTGAAAAAAAAAAAAAAATCAGTACATGCAACTCAATTCAGTGGCATAGACAAAATATTACTAAGAGAGAGAGAAATTTTGTTGGGATGCATATGGACCAAACTTTACCTTTAAGCTGTTGAACTAGCCCTTTCAGTATGTTCTCCTCATTTCTTAGTTTTGATAGCTCTGCCTCCTGTTTGGCAATGGCTAACTTTGCCCGTTCAACTTCCTGCTTTCTTAAAGCAACCCCCTCTTTATATGTCACTATCTTTTTCCTCAACTTATCTCTAGCCACTTTTCCAGCCTCCCAGCATGTATTTTGGCATGTCACTTGCCCATCATATTCATCACTCCCATCACAGCAGTCTGCATGAAGAGCCAGCAAATACAATGTAAAGAAGAAAAATTAAGGGTATGCGTCCTTATTTTGCAAAGATGAGGAGGCGCACTCAGGAAATATACACAAAATTAAGATCCAGACATAAAGCAATAATTTAAACAAGATACTTGTGGAATATCAGTTACCTGCCTTTGGTAATCGAATTTTATCATCAACAATCAGTTACCTCCCTTTAGTAATTAAATTTTATCATCAACAATTACTTTTTCCTTTCTTATTCAAACACCACAGAAGTAATACATGAATGTTATTTTTTACAATCTACGTGCTATAGAATAACAGCATATTTCATTTCTGTGTGTGGGGCCCCTCAATATCTTTGTTTTCCAATAACTTCAACCTTTTAGCCCATTTTTTAAAAGTAACAACAAAGAAGTAATAGAAACTATATAAAAATCTGCGTTACCTAATAACACACAACTTGCACTGGTTATGCTCAAACAATAAAATTACAAGACAGACAACAATATTGGCTATGTAGATTAACCAAAAAAGAACTACAAAACACCTCTGAAGATTTGGACACATTACACACACACAAATATGAAAAATAGCAAAATAAAAAAAAAAGATAGCGAAAACTAAAATCACATCTAGGCTTCTAGCTTGCTTCCCTAGAGCTATTTCTGTCCCACAAAAGGTAAATAAATAAAACTTCAACCTTGTTGAGGAGATGATACCATGGAAGTCTCTGGACATGATTATATGGAAAATTTGAGAGCGTGACAATGCGACATGTGATCATAATATTGATTTGCATAAATTTAACTACAAATGGTAACATTCCTTTTATTTCTTCTCTACCTTCTTAATAAAAAATACAAGGAAACCACACAGAGAGCTTAAACAACAGAAACAGAACAATCAATTTAACAACTCATCTCACAAGGTGCCAGTATCATGCTTACCACAGATTCCATCGTTGACTCTGGAAGAAAATAAGAGAACAGGAATATGTCCAGGATTTTTGCAATAAAATTTTCCACCTGGGCAAGCTGTTGTGCCTACAGTTACCAAGATATTCAGTCAATACAAACAAAGTGAAATTTTGTGCAATGAGGAAATAAAAAGGGGGGAAGGGCTATAACATGATCCTTTAGTTTCAGCATAATTGGTGAACAAACTGACCATCTAACATAACATAAGCAAGGACCATTGCAAGAATAAAGTAAATTCAATATACATGAAAAGAAAGAGCAACCAATCAGGCAAAGCATAAAAACAAGCATTCTAAAGCATTCTAACGGAGTAACTAATATATTGCAACATTAATATCTCCAATTACAGATAATCTTAAAGAGTCAAGAGATGCAGCAATGCAATTAAAAAAAAATGAGAACATTTTCTACCCGATTGCAAAAGGACAACAAAAAAAAAGACGAAGCAGAGACTTTTTCTAAAAAAAAAAAACCAACCAGGTTCATCAGTGCCATCAGGACAGTCACAGAAATCATCATTGAGCTGATCTTTAGTGAATTTCTTGGATCCATCTTTACATTTTATAGTGTCTGATGATACTTTGTAGTAATTCTCATCTGGGTATCCCAAAAATCGCACCATACATCAAAAACAAAATCATCTAAGTCAGTTTAAAAAAGGAAAAAAACAAAGTTATCCATTTTAACAAAGCAAAAAAAAAAAAAACGAAATAATTTGAGATCGAAGAGCAAAAAGGGAAGAATGGATGACCTTGAGGAGGGATTCCAAGAAATCGGTCTTTAGGGACGGCTGATTTAGCAATCGAAGATGTAGAAAACAGTACAAAAACCAAAATCAAGATCTCAACTCTCATTTTTTGCTAAATCAGCTGAGATGAGTATTATGCTACGAACTGAGAGTTTTTCTTCAGTGTGTACTTTTTAGCATCGAATTTCTCAGCTACCTACTGAATAAATAATTTAGAGAGACAAAAAAAAAAAAAAAAAAAAGAGAGGAGGAAGGAGAGCGTGGAGAGTGAAACCAGAGTTTCAGCAAGGCCTTTTCCACGTCGAAACGACGTTGTTTTTAAACTCTCAACGTTTATTTTCTTGGTTTAGTTAAAAATAATTGAAATTCACCCAAAAAAAAAATATTTTCTGAGAAAATCTAAAATATAGTGTAACTTTTAATCAATTTCCTATCATTTAAATCATTCAACTTCCTGCTTGAAATTTAGAACTTTTTTTTTGAAAGGTGAAATTTAGAAATTTGAAATATTTACAATATTAATTTTCTTTTCTTAAATTTCAATGTGTTTTCGTCAAATTGTATAATATTAATCATGTCAATAATATTTTATTAGATCAATAATTTTATAAATTCACCTTTGACATGATTATTAAATGTTTAGAACTATTAAATTTTATTTACAAAATTAACCTTACAAAATTAATGAAATTTTTTTAGGAAGAAAATTCAATGATTTTTATTTTGCCAATATTAAAGTCACTTTAAAATTCTTTTATTAGAAATATAATCAAGATGATTTGGAATATTGATAATATTAAACTCATATTCGACTATATATTTGAAATTTAATTCATTCTCAATTATATTTAATTTTTCAATTCAAACTCGTTTTAGTAAAATATTTAAAATATTAAAATTTGATTCAATTTATAATTACTTATGTTTTTATAAGATCTCAAATACTAACTAAAATGAATTCCATTGATTTAAGTTAACATTGATTTTATGCTTATAGACTACTTGATTGAATGTCTTTATTATTTAAATCTAATTCATTAATTTATTTAAAATAATTTAAACTTGATATCAACTAAGACTTGGTTAGTAATATATAAATTTTAACTATTTTTCAAATAAGGTTTGAGTGATTTTATATCGATTTTTTCTTTTTTAATATTAAAAAAGATATTATATTAGTGAATTTCAAATATTTGGCGTCCACACGTTATATGGTGACTTAAAACGTCATTTATGTTATTTGAAAAAAAAAAAACATAATTTTCGTGAAATTTTAAAAAGAAAATCTTAATAAAGAAATCAATCAAGTTCAAAAATAGAATTTTTGAAGAAAATCTTATGAGCCAGAACGACGCCGTTATATAGCCACACCATTCTGAGCTCTGGGAGTGGAAACCGTAGAAGAAGAATGGAGGCAAGCACTAATCATCATCTTCAAATATTTACCATGTCGAAACCATAGAAGCAGAATGGAGGCAAGCACTAATCATCATCTTCAAATATTTACCATTCTTTATCAAGAACCCATCTCAAATCCACTGCCTACTGCTTACATCCTTCATCTTCTTCCCTTTGGAAATGTCGGACGCTGAGTTTGAGCTCCATGCCCCGTTTCCGGGCCAACAAGAAGAGGCAATTTTTGGTGGCAGTCTCGTCTCCCACCCCTCGAAGCTCTCTTGGTACTTCTGCATTTGTGATTGAGAAAGGAGCCGAGAATTCAACTAAGGAGAAAGAGATGATGCCCAAGATTGATAAGAGTGGAAGGTTTTGCAACCCTAGAGCCGCCCGCGAGCTCGCTCTGTACGCCCTCTGATCTCTTTTTTCTTTTATTTTTCTAATGGATAGTGAAATGATTTCTGGGTTTTGGTTTTTAGGCCTTTAATGTCTAAGATGGCTATTCAAATTTTGTGTCTTGGTTCTCCATTCACTCTAATTTGCTAATGATTTTACCTTTTGGGGTGCTGTGGTTGCAACTTGCAAGATCGGTGATATATGCGGCATGTTTGGAAGGGTCTGACCCAATTCGACTTTTCGAGAAACGAATGAATGCAAGAAGAGGTAATCCATGCCCTACTTTTTGCTGATATAAACTAATAAACTAACTTTGCATGGTTTGTTAGTCATTGGTTGTTTTGAGCTTTCTGGTTGTCATTCTTTTCCAATTCTCACATTCAGAACCTGGTTATGAATTTGACAAGGCGTCGTTATTGGAATATAATCACATGAGCTTCGGTGGGCCTCCTGTCACAACTGAAACTGGTGAAGAAGCAGATGAGCTTTTGCATAGTGATGAAAAAGAATCTGCAGTTGGTACTCATCATCTTGCTCTTCAAATACACTATATATTGGTTAATCAATTTCCTAAAGCATTTTGTTCTAACAAATGGGCATTTTCAAATGCTTCTAAACTCAACTTTTATTGATTTCGGTAGCATTTCATTCATTTTGCGGGTCATTTTCTAGCTATTATGTCTATGCCTACCTATATGAAATCCATCATCCACATACAGAATTCGTGTTGCCTTTTTTTTCTTCTTTTTAACATTTTTTGGTTATTATATTAATGTTTGCTCATTTGTGTTCTTGTGGTATAAATATCATACTGCTTAATAACAGAATTGTTATACTCTTATGCTTACTGATTAATTTGTTTAGGATGGCAACAGCCAGCAATTACTACCTGCTCCATTCTGACCATTTATTTTGTAAAATTTTCCACCAAAAACCATTAGATATAAGCAGCACTCTGATACCTTCCATAATAATACTACCAATTTTCACAATCTGCATGCAGCAATAAGATATTTTCTACCCAGCTGAAAGCCAAGGCATTGTGCACACAATCTAGATGGACAGCATTTTCCTATGTTGTTTGCTATTAAGGGGACATCAACAGTGTTTGTTGTGTACAGGATTGAAATATGCAGTTAACTATAGCTTAGTATGCAATTAATAAAAATAATTCAGAACCAGAACCAGTGCCACAATTGGTATACTTACCATGAGTCACACAAGATCTTTCATTTCATATTAACTTCTGTTACTTTGTTCTTTGCATTTTTGGGCACTGCATCTAGTATTTTATGGAATGGAACAAGATGGTGAAAGAGAAAATCTGTTGGATCTTATATCTAGCTTCTGTATACTTTACTAAAGTCTGATTAGGCCACATTTATTTTCTCCATCTTTTGTATGAGCTTGGTTTCACATCTTCTACTTTAAATGTCAAAATTCTTCTTATTCTTTTGTATTTCAGAAGCAGAAGTCCTTTCAGCTCCTCCAAAGTTGGTGTACAGCAAATTGCTTTTGCAGTAAACTCCTTCATTATAAGTTAATTATGTAACTAGAGCTGCTGGCCACAGAAAGAGAGAGGTAGAGGGAGATTTAACTTGATTGAAATGTTGTTGTGATTGTCTTTCTATCATTTCTGGCAGTTTCACAAGGAAGCTTCTAGTAGCAGTCATGGATAAGTGGGACGGCCATGTTCTCATTATAGACAAAGTTGTCCCGCCTGATTGGAAGGTTTGAATGCTTGGTGTCTTCTTATATGAAGTCCTTTTTACTTTTGGTTGATACATGGTCATTCTTTCTTTCTAGGTTTATAAATGCTCCACCTTTTTTTTTTTTTTTTTCATTTTTTCATTCTTTCGTTTTTTCATTTTACTAATCTATGCACTGATGCTCTTGTATTTTGTTTTCTTAAATTTACTGTGTTTTAATATTGTCATTAGTTGTATAATTAAACAATTTCCTCATAGTAAATGGTGTCAAAGGATAAAGACTGATTAGTTTTATTGCACAAAGTTGAAATTGTACAAAAGTTAAATTTGAAAATTGAATCTTTCCTGGACCCCTATATGGCAATCATTGGATTTAGACAATCACATAAACACCAAATCCAATAGACCATCATTGCATGTGTACTAGAAAATAAATCTTGCCAAATTCTTTGAAGTTCTATTTAGATGATGAATTTAAAATTAGAAGTTCTGCATTTGAGTTTCTAATTCAAACTGTATAAGCATTTGAAATTTTGAACTTGTAGGAGAAAAATGCTTCAACCAAATTTAGAGTATATGAAATTAGTTATACTTTATAAGCATTTGGAAGTCATTTTCAAACAAGTTTCCATACCCCAATCAAAACAGTCTAAAAACACCAGTGCATTTAACTATCACTTATGTAATATAAACCAATTATCAAGTCTAAATCATTTGATTCCATGTCCCTACCTATCCATATGCAATCTGAATGAACTAGGGAATTTTTATATGACTATGTTGATTTCTGTCATTCACTGTTTTCAGTATTCACATATATTATGAGCTATTTGTGTTGTTGGATTGTTAGAGGTGTGTCACTTTGGTCCAAATTTGTGCTTCCAATTGCACTCCATTCCACTTGCTTCTCATTGTGTATGTAATTGGTCAAAAAGTTGTATTAAGTGCAGAGGAAGGACTATTATAGGTTAGAGAGACTGGAACTTGAATTGTGGCTTGTGTGGCCAATCTTCGAAAGTTGAATGTCAATTACTACAGATCTAGATAATATCCAAGTGTAGAAGTGTTAGTGTGGGTCCCTCCAACTTGGAGGGCCACCAAACTTATAAAATTTTTTTAAAAAAAAGTAAATGCAAACTTGCCCAGCAAGTTCACTCGTTGGGCAAGTCCCTCAATGCCGATAAATAGGCAACAGTTGCAAGCCCTCAAGCATAGCTGAGAGAGCCACTCAAAGCCAAAAAAAAAATTTATTTGATTAGTATTTTGTTAGTGAGCTATGAGTGAGTTTCTTTCAAGAGTGACAAAATAGTGAGGTTATTATTTGGGGTATTTTGGAAAACACCTTGAGTGTCACTATTTTGATGAGAGCTCTTGTTATTAAATGTTTGTATTACCTCTAGAATTAATCTAGATAAAACTCTTTTGTACCCATTAATTTTATTTGTGGAAAAAATTGTTCGGAGGTTGGCCTGTGGATGTGGCCCAAATCAAAGGGTGAACCACGTTAAATTGTTGGTGCCATTTTTATTTTATTTATGCATTCTTGTTGGCATTACATCCGTTGTGCTCAATAAGTGGTATTGGAGCCACAATATGATCAATTTAAATAGCACAAATTACCACATGGAGAAACAAGATGAAAGATTTTCTTTTTGTGATGAAATTGCATTTACCGATTTTTGCTACAACAAAACCCGAATACAAAACCAACAAGGAATGGGCATCGATTTTTGCTACAACAAAACCCAATGACAAGACTAACAAGGAATGGACATTTGAACATGAGCAAGTTTGTGGATTCATTTGGCAATTTGTTGAAGACAATGTGTATAATCACATTTGTAATAAGACTCATGCACGAACATTGTGGAACAAGCTCAAGGAGTGATATGCTTCAAAGACTAGAAACAACAAGTTATTTTATCCGACCAAATTGATGCAGATAAAATATCATGAGGGTATTTTTGTTGTTGTTCACTTAAATGAAATGCAAGGGATTGTGGATCAGTTGTTGGGAAGGGGCATAAAGTTTGACGATGAAATTCTTGCTCGTATGGTACTTGCTTCTCTATCAAAGTCGTAGGAGTCTTTAAAGATTTTACTTACAAACTTTGCACCGAATGATGTATTGAATATGGAGTTTGTCAAAAGTGATATTTTGAATGAGAAGATGAGACGTAGATGAAATGGTACCTCTTCAACACAATCACATATCCTTGTTATAAATTCTAGAGGGAGGAGCGAGACTTGAGGTTCAAAGCAAAAAGACAATAGTAGAGGAAAGTCAAACAAGTATGTCAACGTTGAGTGCCATCACTGCAAAAAGAAATGCCACATCAAGAAATTTTGTCAAAAGTTTCAGAAGGAACAACAAAAGAACAACGACAAAGGTCTGAAGAAAGATGATAGTAGTAATGATGAAGAAACAAATCTCTTCGGCAAATTCAATGTCCTTCATGATGATGACATTATCAATTTTGCGAATCACGAGACTAGTTGGGTGATTAATAACGGTGCTTCCGTTCATGCTACATCTAGAAGAGAGTTATTCTCATCCTATACTCTAATGAGTTTTGGTTTTGTAAGGATGAGAAATGAAGTTCAAGCTAAAGTTGTCGGAATAGGTGTGTTTGGAAATGGTACATGGCACAATATTAATCTTTAAGTATGTCAGAGATGTTCCGGATATTTGCCTGAACTTGATCTCTGCAGGCAAACTAGATGATGAAGGTTTCGACAATACCTTCAAAAATGACCAATGGAAACTCACCAAAGGGTATTTGGTGGTTCCTAAAGGTAAAAAGTACTCAACTCTGTATAATCTACATGCAAATCTCTCTAAAAACATAATGAATGTGATGGAGAAAGAGAGTATTGTTGAGTTATGGCGTAAAAGACTTGGTCACATGAGCGAGAAAGGAATTAATGTGTTGGCCAAAAAAATGTGCTATCTGGAACAAGTCAAGTGCATTTGTAGAAATGTGCTTGTTGTCTTGCAGGAAAGCAGAGCAAAGTTGCTTTCAGGAGGTCCCCTTCCAAAATAAAGAATGTGTTGGATCAATCCATTGAAATTTATATGGGCCAATGCCAAAGTCATTTGGTGTTCTCAATTCTTTATGACTTTTATTAATGATCATTCTCAGAAGACGTGTGCATACACCTTGAAGTCTAAAGATTAGGTGTTGAATGTCTTTAAGGAATTTCATGCCTTGGTGGAGAGGCAAATAGGCAAGAAGCTGAAGTGCATCCAGCCAAACAGTGGTGGAGAGTATTCTAGACCATTTGATGCTTATTGTAAAGAGCATGATATTTGCTATCAAACAACCTCTAAAGACAACGCAATTGAGTGGTTTAGCTGAAAGATGAACGAAAAGTTGAGGAAGAGAGTCAAAGCTCTACTTTCACATTCAAAGTTGCCTAAAATATTTTGGGGTGAAGCGTTACTTGCAACAGTGTATATGTTGAATCTTTCACCATGTGTCCCTCTATAGTTTGATTTTTCCTATGATTATCTGTGAGTCTTTGGTTGCAAAGCCTTTATGTATAAACCTAAAGATGAAAGGTCTAAGCTTGATGTCAAGACATAAGTGTGTTTATTGGCTATAGTCAAGATCAGTTTGGCTATCGATTTTATGATCCAATCCAAAAAAAACTTGTCAGAAGTCATGATGTTGTATTTATGAAAGACAAGACAATCAAAGATATAGCCAAAACTGGGAAGAACATCCCCAGTTTTGATGATAATTTAACAAACTTGAAGTTAGTTTCTCCAACAATGGTGTCGGGACAAGTTAGAGATGAAGGTCAAGTTGATCAGCGTGATGAAGATGATGCTCCCATAGAAGTTGGTTTTGAAGACGAGGACGATAATGTTCATCAGCCAGCACCAACACTTGTGGCTTCCCCTATTCCTTTAAGGATAAGTGATAAAACAAGATAACTTTCTATAATTTATCTAACCAATGAGTATGTGCTACTCACTGACAGGAGAGGACATGAGAGTTTTAAAGAAGCCATGGATGACGAATCCAAGCAGAACTGGATTAAGGCCATGCAAGATGATATGAAGCCCATGTATGAGAATAAGACATTTGAGCTGGTGAAGTTGTCTGAACGCAAAGGAGCTTTGAAGAATAAGTGGGTGTTCAAGATCAAGCATGAAGAACACAATCATCGACCACGATTCATAGCTAGAATGGTTGTTAAAGGGTTTAACCAAAGAAAATGTATCGACTTTGATGAGATTTTCTCACCAGTTTCGAAAATGACATCTATCCGTACAGTGTTGGGGGCTAGCAGCAAGTCTTGATCTGGAGATTGAGCAAATGGATGTCAAGAAAGCCTTCCTTCATGGTGACTTAGAAAAAGGAGATGTACATGGAGCAACTAGAGGGTTTCAAAGCAAAGGAAAAAGAGAATTATGTTTGTAGATTAAAGAAAAGCTTATACGGCTTGAAACAGGCACCACAACAATGGTATAAGAAGTTTGAGTCTATTATGGGGAAGCAAGGCTACAAAAAGACTACTTTAAACCATTGTATTTTCTTTCAAAAATTCTTTGATGATGATTTCATTATTCTTTCACTCTATGTGGATGACATGTTGATAGTTCCAGAATCAACAACTTGAAAAAACAACTAAGTCTTTTGCTGTGAAAGACTTGGGATTAGTAAAGCAAATTCTTGGCATGAAGATTATTAGGGACAAAAGCCCTAAGAAGCTATGGTTGTATCAGGAGAAGTACATTGAAAAATTACTTCAGTGGTTCAATATGGATAAGGTTAAAGTGGTTAGTTGTCCTCTTGTTAACCACTTTAGGCTAAGTTCTTCGCAATGCCCTTCTGGGGACAGAGAGAAGGAAGAGATGGATAAAGTTCTTTATACTTCAGCAGTTGGTAGCTTAATATATGTCATAGTGTGTACATGTCCAGATATTACTCACGCAATTGGGATGGTTAGTAGGTTTCTTTCAAATCTTGGAAAGGAACATTGGACTACAGTAAAGTGGATTTTCAAGTATTTTGGGGGTACTTCCAAAATGTGTTTATGTTTTGGAGACACTAAACCTGTGTTGGTCGGTTACACAGATGTAGATATAACTGGCGATATGCACTCAAGAAAGTCTAATAATTATCTTTGTAGGGGAATTGTGTCATGGCAGTCAAAGTTACATAAATGTGTTGCACTTTCCACAATTGAAGCAAAGTTTATTGCAACAATAGAAACCTGTAAGGTGTTGCTATGGATGAAGAAGTTGTTGAAAGAACTTGGATTGCAACAAGACAAATATCAGCTATTTTGTGATATCTAGAGTGTCATTCATCTTGGAAAGAACGACTCATTCCATTCAAAATCAAAACATATTGATGTGAGGTATCATTGGATCAGGGATGTGTTGGAGAAGAAGCTATTACAGCTTGAGAATATTCATACAGAGGAAAATAGATTAGACATGTTGACAAAGATTCTTCTAAAATAAATTTTTGAGTTTTGTCGGCTTGCTGTAGGAATGGTGGAGCCCTCCATGTAGTTAGGAGGGGGAGATTTGTTAGTGTGGGTCCCTTCAACATGGAGGGCCCACCAAACTTATACAATATTAAAAAAAAAAAAAGTAAATTCAAACTTGCCAAGCAAGTTCGACCAACTTGCTTAAGTTGCCCAAACTTGTTCAGCAAGTTTACTTGTTGGTTAAGTCCCTCAATGCCTATAAATAGATGAGAGTTGCAAGCCCTCAAGCATAGCAGAGAGAGCTACTCAGAGTCAAAGAAAAATTTCTTTGATGAGTATTTTGTGAGTGAGCTATGAGAGAGTTTCTTTTGAGAGTGACAAAATAGTAAGATTATTATTTGGGGTATATTGGAAAACAATTTAAGTGTCATTATTTTAGTGAGAATTCTTATGATTAAGTGTTTATATTATCTCTAGAATTAATCTAGAAAATTGTATCCATTAATTTTATTAGTAGAAGAAAATTGTTTGGAGATTTGCTTGTGGATATAGCTCAAATCAAAAAATAAATCACATTAAATAATTGGTGTTATTTTTATTTTATTTCTGCATTCTTGTTGGTATTATATCCGCTGCACCCAATAAGAAGATACATTGGTTTGTTTACTACCATGTCGCTGAGACTTCAGAGCATTACATTGTTCAATTTTGCATTTATTTATAAGCTTGTGTAGAACCTTATTTGTTACCCATAAACATCTGACAGATTCTTTGTCGGTGAACAACAGGACAAGCCAGCTGGCATAATTTTGGAATTTTGTATCCTTCACTTGGCGATGTCTGAGATTGTAGTTCTTGGAACCCGCACCAGATCGTCATTAATGAGGTAGCTTTATCCCTATTTATGATTACTGTTCTTTTATGCTTGGCTCACTTTCTAAATGTCATATTCTCAATCATGCATCTCCATGTTGGCCTGACCCTGTTTAGTTATGTATGGTTACTGATGAAGGCTGTTGATCTTGCTAAACGGGTGTGTGATGGGGCAGTGCCACGCATAATCAATGGGTGCCTTTGGACTTTTGTTAGGCTGTCACAAAGCACTGTAGGTGAGGCTTCGGAGGTTGATCAGAAGGTAGAAGCATGAAGTAAAAAGGTATTCGAGGAATTTGTCTGCATCGATTGTCACATCTCCTTCAAGAGGAAACTTCAATTTGAGCATTGTACGACTGGTATGGGAAGAAAACCTTAAGAACTCCTCTGGTCTCTCTTTTGTATTGCGAGTTTCCATGAAGTCCTGACAGAATGTCATTTTGCTAGTTGCTGTTGCGTCCAAAGGTCCAAATCAAGTGGAGTTCTAGGGAGTAAGCAACAAAAAGACAGAACATTATATATTTGTAGAAGTTGTGATATGGATTCTCTCATGATGCTTTGAGGCTGCCAGTGAAGTGTGAACAAATACAAACATTTTTGTTATGATTATATCATAGCAACTTCCATTCTTACTACAGTTTGGAAAATGATATGCATTTATTATTGAATTACTCTTCCGTAATGACATTTTATAATGGGCATATGTGATGCAGATATCATGAAAATTTGTTTTTAACATTGTATACTTCCACATCCATTTTAGTCATATTCCTCACATATGGTTATTATGGCTCTTTTCGAATGATTTCATTCTGTTTGGTTTTAAAGAACTATCATTTTTCTTTAGAATGAAAGGCTCCAATGCTTTAAAGCCATTGAATTTTGATTGGTTCAAGTAGGTTTATTCATACTGTGTTACTTACCAATAATGTTTTCAAGAATTAGATTGAATCGATCAATTGAACTATTAAATTAAAAATCGATCAGTAATCTAGTTTGGTTTTGTGTTTAAAATCGATGAACAAAAAATAGATCAAAATTGAAAAAAATGTTCAAAATTAGAAAATCAACTAAAATTGAAGATCCAATTAAACTAGTTTAGCTTAAAACCGTCATTTTGTGAAAAAATTTGGGAGTTTTAAAAATTATACTAATTTGCTGAAAATTTAAATATTTAAATATTATTTTATTATTTTATCATATTATGTTTTTTCTATTTTTTAAAAAATAAAAAAATTGATCAATTAAATCAGATAGATCAAATTAGACAAACTAAAAACCAAGTAATTGATCAATTTGATCTTAATCTGATTTTAAAAATATTGCTTACAGGTTCAAATCTCATAATTTGTTCATGGCTTTTATTTTTTTAGAATAACTTCCAATTAATTGGTCCGATGGCGTTTACCAACAGGGAACCGGACCCGTTGTTCGTTAATGGGTTATGGACGTGGTATTTTCCAATAGCTAAACATAGCGGGTGTGTCTAAACAACATCCACTGCTCTTATTTGAATTCTAAAGAGAAAATTGAAAAGTACATGGTGCACTTTTGTTTTTTTTGCTAAAGAAACCCACATTCTAAATGGCCCACAAAAAGCCCGGTCTATGCGTTGATGGCCTGTGCGATTAATTAGGGTTTTCTTCTTCTGGTATTCCATACCCTCTGTTTCTCTATATAATACCTGAACTCAATTGCTGATTAAAAGCAGTAGCGGCGAGACTAAGTGAAACACACTTTCATTCGTCTTAGCATCTTATCTTACGATTTGTTCGTTTGTTCTGGAGCCTAATATTGCAATTCTTTGGTCATTTCCAATGACGGAGTTGATCTAAGAATCTATCGTTAGGCAACAGTAACGAGTAATTTTCCTGTGCACATGAAATTTTAAGATTTCGTGTGTATACTCTTCCTTTAGCTCCGATTTTCTTCGCATTCGTTAGGAATCATCGGTGACAAGGTAGACACATTTTTTTCTCTCTTTTTTTTATGAGTTATTCAGTTACTGAAATTGGTTAATGGGGTATGATGATGATGTGGATGACGATAGAAATCAGACGGATTCCCACTGATTTTTCCAAATGTGATTTTACTAATCAGCTACTTCTGACTATTCATCATCATACTCTTTTCTTTTAGAAAAAGGAAAAGAAACAAATCTTAAAAAAAAAAAAAATTGAAAACTTAGTTTTTAAGATAGTCTATGGGCCAGTGATGTGAGAAAATATTTGCTACTCTTGATGGGATTCCAAGAGAATTCTCATCTGATGATTCTTCTCCACCAAGATCTCTGAGGCCTGCTGTTTATTCTGATTATCAGGGATTAGTTTAGTTAATTATTAAGTGGTCTCTAAATTGGTTCTGCCAATCTAAAGTTTCTGTTCGTTTTCATTTTTCAAACTTAAAATTGGCCAATAGGGCAATAGAAACTAGTGTAAGGCCTTTAAGTTACTGCTGCTATAAACCTTTCATTATATTCTATCAAGAAAAAATGGTAGAATTCCAACCAGAGGCAGGGAGTATGAACGTTTCAGAACTCTCTGGTTTTTCTATTATAAGTAGTACAAGAACTGGCACAAATTGTAAGTCTTAAACAATTTTAGACAAACAATGGTTCCGATTGGCTTCTAACAAATTTGGATCTCCATCATGAGGCCAAGCCTCTAGGCCCCCGACGATATAGTGAGTATAAATTTGAAGTAATTGTCGGCTGACACGTCTTTTCTGCTATTTCCTAATTCTAGTTAATATCGTAGGATCCATGGCTGCTTCATGAATTCAATGAAGATTTCTATGGTGAGGAATTGCACTTTTTTCTTTTTGAACATGGAGATTTCTTTGGAAAATGAGAAATTTACCGGTGTTATAGATAAAAATAATGAGTACAATCTAAAAAAAAGCTAACAATATACAATAATAATCTAATACGCATTAAGTACTCTCAACACTAGATAGTGGTACTCTTAATAAACAATAACACAATAATGTGTGAACAACACTTAATAAAAACACAATTTTACTTTTATATTGGAAAAAAAATTATTAAATTTGAAATAACACAGAAGCATTCTCAACACTAGATAATGATACTCTTAATAAACAATAACACAACAATGAGTGAACAACACTCAATAAAAACACAATTTTACTTTTATATTGGGGAAAAAATTATCAAATCTGAAATAACACAAACATACAGTATCAAATTTCAAATAACACTTTAAAGTATTTATACAACTGAATTCATATGTGTTAGTTAAAAAGTTTCTCTGTCCTTAAAATTCATAAATCTTGAAGACATTGAATTTGTTTCTACTAAGAGACAAAATCAAAAGGAAAACAAATTCTTAGTTTGTCATGTGAAGGAAATTTAAAATCCAACAAAACATCACTAACGGAGGAGCAAAAACACAATAAGGTGAGCAAAAAAAAACTCAGATTTATGAATAAAATTACTAATATAAAGATAACAAATGAAAAAAAAAAAACAAATTCTCCTAAGAAAATTTAGACAACGAGGAGAGAAAAATAGTTGAGGAGAGAGAAGGGGTTAGTAATACTTATTTGTTATAGTAGGATATATTCAACCAGAGGTATCATTGATAATGACTGGTATTTATCTTCTAATTGAGTCTTGCAATTCTATTTGCTCTAAAGTTTCCGCTTGGCATGTAACAGGCTAATTTGCAATCACTTGAGAGCTTGATAGCAATGATTCACCAGGACAGAAGAATTCCAGAGAGAGCTCTTGATCTTCCATTTTACTCAAAATACAAGGATGATCTTTACTTGAAATGCCCTTTATTATGATGGCAATAATCCATAAATCTCATGACATGTTACAAAAAAAAAAAAAAAAAAAAAAAAAAAAAATATATATATAAATAAATATTTATATATATATATATATATATATATTTATATTTAATTTTTTTTAAAATTTATTTGTAATTTATTTTTTTTTTATTAATTTATATATATATATATATTTATATATATATATATATTTATATATATATATATTTTTTTTTTTTTTTTTTTTTTTTTTTTTTT
>CATIWR010079409.1:0-11349 GCA_949677035.1 Omphalea diandra
AAAATCCCCCCCCCCCCCCCCCCCCCTAAGCTTAAACATCATTGTCCCTAATGATGTAAAAATAAAAATTAATAGCAAAAGAGGGAGTCTTCCCTTTCAAAGTGTTGGAGGAATATGCCGGAAAATGTTGTTATATGCAAACAAGACATAAGGAGCTATAAATTAATAAGCCATAAGGAATATTAGAAAACTTGTATTACCTATAATGCAAGAGTTCAAAGGCCAAGTACAAGCACTTAATGCCTCCAAGGTAAGCAAAACATACAAAATTAGAGCCTAAAGATCTTCATAATAAGTGTTAAACACAAAAAAACAAAAAAAAAAAAAGAAATTATTCAAACACAAATAAAACAAAGATTAAACAAAGTAAAAAAAAATCACAAGTATTAAGGACATAATAAGAGAAAAGATGGAATGATCAATCCAATAAGTGTTAAGGTGGATGAAAACCAACATAACCGATGCAGGCTTGGAGGCGCCTCCTACATCCTTAAATCCAAATTTGCGAGTTGATGGTGGACGTCACGTTCAAAAGCAGTTTGATGATAGTCCTTTTGTTCCCACCTTAATTTCATCCTTACCAAGATCTCCTCCAATTGTCCCATTGAAGGTAGAGGCATAATAGTAGTGGATGGCTCTTATATATGTACATCTTAGGGCAGTAAACCCTTTTTATCACTCCCTTATACTCTAGCATCCCTAATGAGCACTTATTGATCACACACCTCCTTGACAATCCCAATTTGCATCATATTCTCATAAGACAAGCAATAATCACCTATACCTATGATGAGATGGAAGGTAGAGGTAGGGTCATAAGCTCGTACATAATGGGCAATAATGGTCACTAACCCATCAATTCCCCCAGTATTTCTCTTAGGAACCCTTTCCATATAATGAATGATCCACAAAGTTGTGTTTATAGGGTGATCAAACTTCATACACCATAAAAACAATAATTCAATTTGTTTGACAACATCAGTGCTTTTACCTATACTTGTTATCGATGATGTGAACAAACGATGCATATATTTCAAATAAGATTCTTTAATTTCTAACACTTGACTAACTCGTGCCTTATACAGGATGTATCATCCATGGAAACCCAAACTTTTTTATTATAAAAAATTTTCAAAAAATCAATAACCCACTACTGTTGAGTTGAAAGGCCTTAGCAACCTCATCTAAAGAGAGGGTATATGGTATATTAAGCAATTGAAAAGTAATGGTGCTAAAAGCATGAAGCCCCTTCATTGTTTTAGATTTAATATGCAAACTAACAAAAAACTCTAGAGTAAACTCTTTATAATAAATGTTATGGAGTTCAATAAATTTTTCCCATTGAATGACCCTAAGGTGCTTTTGAATTTCATCAAGCAATCCCACATTAGTAAGGACACCCACATCTTTAAATTTGGTAGGGAAAATAAAAAAAGGGTGGCATACCTTCGTTTGTGTTCTTCTTTCTTAAAGACAGAGAGAGCACCTGAAATAGGAGTGGAGCATAAGGAACTGAGCCCATACTTGGCAGTGGTCTTTTACCACTTACCATGATAATTAGATAAACTAAAAGGTGTAACAAGGTGTTTTGGTGGAGTTGTTATTGGGTAAAGGTCGAAATAGGGATGAAGAAGGATGGGTGCAGGACTGTGTCTAAGGTTTAAAAGAGAAAAGTGAGATGAAGATGAAAGGTTTAAAAAGGAGTTTTTGAACATTGCATGGTTGTGTGGCATGGCCATGCAATATGGGCATCCTCGAGATTGTGGGAGTAAGAAAGGCACACAGTCATGTCACATAGTCTTCCATCCTGGAAAGATTCGTGAATTAAAGGATTAAGAAGGCATGGTTGTGTCTTTAGGCCATGTGATCCCATTTTATGTTGTTGAAATGCTTTTTTATGTTCCATTGTCATGCCTTTAGGTCGTATAACCTCTTAGGAGTCTGTTTTGCAAGGATTGTTCATCCTAATGACTCTAGGACTTACCCCTTATATCTATATACTCATCTTAACCTCTTTTAACACAAATAATAATATTTAACACATAAGAAAACATGCCAAACACATGTCAAACACAAAGATACAACACAATAATACAATAATTAATCTTAACAGCATTGAAAAGTATGAAAGAATACTCCTTAAACTTATTTTAAAGAGTTACATATCGAGTTCCGTGGTTGAATTTCTATAAAATAAGAGAAGACAATAAAAGAAAAGCAAAGGAAATGGACAATAGAAAATTAAAAAAAAAAAGAAAAGAAAATATGAGGTTATGCCCTAAGAACATGCTAGTTTAAGATCTTTAGCTTGACGCTTGTGCTTATATGTGGAAGATAAAAGTCTCCCCCTTTTATGTACTCTCTTCTTTATAGTATACCTTTAAATGGTCTCCATTTACTTTGAAGATTTCTCCTTAAGAATTTACAATCTCAATGGCACCATGAGGATAAACCTTGACTATGACAAATGGTCTTGACCACCTAGATTTGAATTTCTTTAGAAAGAAAATGTGACTATTATGCCACTATTTGGTCTTTTCCTTGTAGATCTGATTATTCTCGTAGGCTTAAAGTTAAAGGGCTTTAAGCTCATTGAGCTAAAGTTTCCTCATATCACTAATAAGTTGCAAATCAAAGCTTAGAAATTTTATTGCACAATACACATGATGCTTTAATTTAACCGAGAAGTGGCAAGCTTTCCCAAACACCAAATGATAAGGAGTGGTTCCAATTGGTGTCTTGCAAGTGGTTTTATACACCTAAAGTGCATCCAAAAGCTTTAATGACCAATCCTTCCTTAAAGAGCTAACTGCATTCTCTAGAATATGTTTGATTGCTCTATTTGATACCTCTACTTGGCCACGCATTTAAGGATGGTAAGGCATTGCAATCTTATGAGTTACCTCATCCTTCTTTAGAAAGGATTCAAATTGCCAATTATAAAAGTGTGAGCCTTCATCACTAATACTTACACATAGAGTGCCAGAAGTTGTAAAGAACTAAAACACCACTTTAGCATCATTAATAGAGGTAGTTATGGCTTACCCACTCAGAGACATTGTCAATCATCACTAAGATGTATTGGTCCTAAATGACTTTGGAATGGGGCCTATGAAATCGATTCCCCAAACATCAAAAAGCTCTACTTCAATTAAGGGATTCAAGGACTTTTCATTCCTCTTGGAGATATTACTTGTTCTTTGGCACCTATCACAAGCTTTTACAAAAGCAAAAGAATAAATAGTTAACAAAGGCTAAAAGAACCCATTTTATAATACCTTAGCCATAATTTTGGAAGGACCAAAGTGTCCCCCAGAGTCTTGGGTATGATAATGGAGGAAAATATCTCTCATCTCTTCCTTCAGTACATTTCCTCTTATAATACCATTAACACATTCTTTAAACATATAAGGTTCTCCCATAAATAAAATTTCACATCATGCAAAAACTTTTCTTTTGATGGAAATTAAAGTCATGAGGAATTATGCTACTTACCAAATAGTTCACAAAATTGGCATACCATGGAATTTAGAGATCTTTTAGAAGGAAGAGTTGCTCATCCAGGAAAGTCTCATTTATCTGAGTACTTACCTCTTCATCTTATATGTGTTTTAGGCAGGAGAGATGATCAACAACTAAATTTTTTGTACCCTTCCTGTGTTTTTTAAATTATTAGAGCAATAGAATCTGTCGCATGAACCTTGGTTTTACATCTTTCTTGATGAGCATATATTGAATAGTTACGTGGCCGATATAAATAATTACCTTAGAACTAAGCAAATAAGATTGAAATTTATCAAAAGTAAAAACAATAGATAAGAGTTCTTTTTCCATAGTGGCATGTTTGAGATGGGCATCGTTGAAGGTTTATCGTTGAAGGTTTAACTTGCATAGTAAATAACATGAAGTTTCTTGTCTTTCTTTTATCCCAAAATAGCTCCAACAACGTAGTCACTTGCATCACATATTAACTTAAATGGCAAGGACCAATCTAGCTTTATCATGATTGGCACATCAATGAGTTCCTTTTTCAACCTATGAAAAGCGTCCAAACAATCTTTAGTCAAAACAAAGGGAACATCTTAGTTAAAAGATCACAAAGGGATTTAGAGATTTTTGAGAAATCTTTGATGAAACACCAATAAGATCCTGCATCGCTTAGAAAACTCTTTACACCCTTCATGAATGTTGGAGGAGGTAGTTTTTCTATAACCTCGATCTTTGCTTGGTTTATTTTAATGCCCTCAAATGAGATTTTGTGCCCAAGTACTATACCATCATGCACCATAAAATGGCACTTTTCCCAATTTAAGATGAGATTAGTTTCTTCATATCTTTCCAAAACCCCATCAATATAAGCCAAACAAGATTCAAAAGAATCACCAAAAATAGAGAAATCATCCATGAATATTTCTATTCTTCTTTTCACCATTTTAGAAAACATGGTTGTCGTACATCTTTGAGAAGTGGTCAATACATTTATTAACCTAAAAGGCATACACCTATAAGATAAAGTACCATATGACCATGTGAATGTTGTCTTTTCTTGATCCTCTAATGTTATTTGGATTTGATAGTAGGCTGAGTACCCATCTCAAATGCAATAATACATGTTCCTAGCAAGTCTTTCCAAAATGTGGTCAATAAAAGGTAGGGGAGAATGATCCTTACAGGTCACTGAATTTAATTTCCTATAGTCAATGCACACTTTCCACCCTATCGTCAATGCACACTTTCCACCCTATCATGGTCCTAGTAAGGATGAGTTCATTGTTATCATTTTCACTACCATCATTCCCCCTTTTGCAAGAACTACTTGAATCAAACTAACCTATGGATTATTCGAAATAGGGTAGATGATCTATGCGTTACCCATTTCATCACTTCCTTCCTAACTACCTCCTTCATATTAGGGTTAAACCTCTGTTGGTGTTCTATGGTAGGCTTGTGATTGTCCTTTATTAAAATTTTATGTTTCATGCAAAGCCTAAGACTAATCCCTTAATGTCTATTATGGTCCATCCTAAGGCTCTAATCTTATTTCTCAACACCCTCAATAGTTTTTCCTTTCCTCTTGTGTGTGGTTAAGCATATTGAAAATAATAGCTGAAAAGGTATTATCATTCCCTACAAATGTGTACGTAAGGTGAAAGGGTGATGGTTTTAGTTCAAGTTGAGGAGGTTTAAGAATGGAAGGTGGGGTTATCTCAAGGTATTTCTCATAGTCCAAAGGCTCAATAAGAGAAGAAAAGAAAGGTGTGTCACATACCACTAGAGTTGGGGTACTTACCTCTATGGTGTCTTTCTCTTCCTCTTCCCTTACTCTTGCCATGGCTACCTTTTTTAAGATTGGATGCCTCGTGTTCTTCTTTGAACACTTTTTTAACATATTTCTTAATAATGTTGATTCTTAACCATTGTTTATCCTCCATGGATTTTGTTATATATATTGAAAACCACTTCTTCATCTGTCATTTGCAATGTAAGATTTCCTTCTCTAACATCAGCCAAGGCACCACCAATTGCTAGGAAAGGTCGTCCCAAGAGGAATGGCATCCCTTTATCCATTTTTGTATCAAGAACCATAAAATCCATAAGAATTATAAACTTGCCTACTTTGATAAGCACATCCTCCAATATCTCTTAGGATAAATGATTAAGTGGTCCACTATTTGAAGAGAAATTTTGGTGAGTTTCATCTCGCCAATACCTTGTTTTTCAAAAATAGATAAAGACATTAGATTTATGCTAGAATCTAGATCACAAAGAGCTTTTTCAAAAGAAACATGACCAATATCATAAGGTATAGAAAAACTCTATGAATCTCTCCTTTTCTAAAGTAACTTATCGAGAAGGATAACACTACTAGTCAAAGTGATTCTCTTACATTCCTTCAATTTACTTTTCTTTGGTAGAACATCCTTCATAAATTTTGCATACTTTGGCATTTAGGGAAGCACTTCCATAAGTGGTATGTTTATTTGGATCTTTTTAAGCATATCCACAAATTTTGCAA
Source organism: Omphalea diandra (assembly GCA_949677035.1). Lineage (NCBI taxonomy): Eukaryota > Viridiplantae > Streptophyta > Magnoliopsida > Malpighiales > Euphorbiaceae > Omphalea > Omphalea diandra. The sequence continues at coordinate 6,017 of CATIWR010079409.1, forward strand.
ATTACTTGTCCACTGAATTTTGCTTGAGTCTTGAAGGGAAAGGAATGGGAGGTACATAAGGTTTTACCTTTTCCTTAGGCTTGACCTCTTGGATTGGATCTTTTTTTTGCCTTTTTCTTTTGTCTCTTCCTTCACCTTTTGTTGAAGTTCCCAACCGCTCCTTAAGGTGATGGCTTTCATATGGTCTTTTGGGTTGGTTTTGAAATTGCTAGGTAGGGCACCTTAGGATCTAGAACTAAGTGTAGTGGCTATTTATCCCTCTTAGATCTCATGGTTATGGATGGAAGATGAGTGATTTTTGTTGGCTTGGTCCATTTTGGCCTTAATTCTCCTCGAGTTCTCTTAATGTTTTTCTAGCCTAGTATTATTAGAGGTTATGAATTTCTCTAAGAGCTTTTTTAGGCTTGATTTATTTTGTTAAGGTTGGTAGTTTGGTGGTTGGGATTGAAAACTAGTTGATGCCCCTTCATCATCGGGGTTTAGGGTATTATTGTTAGACTAAAAGAAATTGGGGTGATTTTGCCAACTAGGATTATAGATGTTAGAATATGGATTATTACGTTGATAGTCAAAGTTCCTCCCATAATTGACTTGCTCTTGGACAAAAGGATTCCTTGCTTGGCAATCAATACTCTTACACCGGTTTTCCCTGTAAAAGTCACACGTACCCTATAAGAAAAGGAGAAGAAACAACATTATAATTAAAAAGCACATAATTGTTTAGACAAGGTAGATATTTGAGCTTGTAAGGTTTGTAAGGCATCCGTGTTGTGGACCTTTGTTACTTTCTTTGGCAAAGTCCTCTAATAAGTTTCATAGTTGTTGTATGCCATTGTTTCAGCCAACTTATAGGCTGCATCAGTTATTTTATCCAATAAAGATCCCTTAGCTACTGCATTAATTATGATTTTGATATGCCAAAAGAGTTCATCATAAAACATATGCATTATTAACCACTTTGGAATTTGATGATTGGGGCATCTTTGTAAAAGATCTTTGAACTATTCCTAAGTTGCATTTAAGGTCTCCTCATCTTACTAGCTAAACGTAATAATCTCATTTCTCAATCTAGCCATCTTTGATGGAGGGAAATATTTAACCAATAAAGCTTGAGAGAGTTGGTCCCAAGTAGTGATACTTTTAGCCTCCAAAGCATTAATCCACGTCTTTGCTTTATCTTTGAGAGTGAATGTAAAAAGGCACAGTCTTAACGCATCTATAAACATTCCATTTTGCTTGAATGTTTCACAAATCACCAAGAAATTAGCTATATGAGCATTGGCATCTTCATATGAGAGGCCTTGGAATTGGAGAGCATTGGTAAGCATTTGAATGAACGTTGGCTTGATCTCAAAGATGGTAGCACTAATGGTTGGTTGAGTGATAGCTAGTTGTAATCCTTTAAGAGGTGGTGTGGCGAAGTTCGTTGAGGGTCGCTCTTCATAATTTACCATCTCTTGAATTTGTTATTGTTCTCACCTTCTTTGGTTTAGGGTGCACTCAATTTCTTGATCGGGAGGAAGCAAACCTTCTTTGTTCTTTTGATTCCAAGTTCTACACATGCACCTAAAATAAAGAGATAAGAAATATGATTAAAATAATAAAATACAATTATAGAGTAATACTAAAACAATAATTTAGTATTAAAGTCATCGATCCCCAACAATGGTATTAAAAACTTGATGACAGATGTGTGTTATATGAAAACCCTTAAGCTACAAGTGCATAGGTCAGAAGTAATAAAGTGTACTAGTGAGTACGAATATCATTCCTATGAGGATCAGGTTTAAGTGCTAAGTATCTTGTATTTTATATTATCTAGAAAATCAATAAAGGATGATGCATAAAATTATAAATAAGAAAATTAAATTAAAAACTAATGAGAATGGCTAGGGATTCAACTTCACTTGGTGATCTTTTATTGGTTTCCTAATCCTTTTCTAATTGGTTCATTGCATCATGTGCTACTGTTGAGTCACTAAGGTAATCAATTAATCCTTCTCGAGTAGAAATTAACATACAAGAGCATATTAAGCTAAAGGTTCCTCAACTCAAAAGCTAAACATCATGAAATTGCCTCAAAAGCAAGACTCTATAGATAACAATGATTTGTTAAGGTTTCTCAACTTAATAACAAAACAAGGAAATTGTTGAAGGTTCTGTTTTATAAAAAGCATGTCTCCATTGTCTATTCACAAAACTAAGATGATCAATAGCTTGCTAATTAACCATGAAACACTCAAAAATTGCTAGCACCAACAATGAAAAGAAACCAAAAAGACTTATATTAAGAAAACCCAATAAAAGTCATATAAGATCCATTTATAACCTTAGCCAAAAAGAGTTTAGCTCATAATGATATAGAAAAAGAGAAGAAAACAATCAAATCAACCCCAAGAGTAGCCATGAACTTCTTATTGATTTCCTTGATTGCTTGCACCTTTTCTCTATCTAACTTCTTGATGAAAACCTTATTGAATGATATTCTCTTCCTTAGGTTAATCCTCTATGCCCTAATTCTAGCTTATTTTATCCTTTTAATAGTGTTAAAGTTGTTCTTCTCAAAAAAGGAAGCTTGTCGATCTTCAAAAGGAACAAAATCCTTAGAATGACAAGTTGTCATTTTGCCTTTAATGAAGCATACGACCATGTGACATGGCCATGCATCTCAATGATTACCGATGCACTTCTTAGCCATCTAAGGTGCACGACCATGCTTCAATGTCGTGTGTTTTGGTTCTCCTTTGCCTTTCTTGAGCAACTAAGGCGCACGATCATGCCTCAAAGTCATGCCCTTCTCCTTTATCACCTAAATCTTCATTTTCCTCCTCTTTAGCCTGCAAAACATCAATAATCATGCATTAGGTCTATAGATATGCAAAATTAAATGGTAATTTATCAATTTTAAGGAAATTTCACTATAAAAATATAATGAATATGATACCAAACAGTCACCAAGTACTTGACAAATCACATAAATAATGCTTTATATATCAATTATATTAACAAAAGTATTGATTAATAATTATTAACATAGTAGAAAAATAAGGAAACAAAGAATAATAAAAAGAGAAATACTTTTACAGTTTCATAATATTTCCTTCGCCCTCGGTTCTCCTCAGATCAACAAATACCTAGTAAATCACATAAACAGTGCTTCATATATTGAATTATATTAATGAAAATACTGATTAATCATCGTTAACATAATGAAAAGAAGGAAACAACAAAAAATAAAGAAAAAAACACTTATATAGTTCCATAATATTTCTTTCACCTCCAATTCTTCTCGGGTCATCAAATATTCAAAAAATCACATAAATCAAGTTTCTTAAAATAATAAAAAAAATTCTAATGGCCCAAACACATATCTAATGCAAAAAAAAAAAAATCTAAATATGAAAATGGAGCAATGAATCCTAGAGATCTACACGAAGATATCTAAATAGAGAGAGATAAACAAGTTTATGAATTAAAATAAACAAATCTTATAGAGCATAGAAAAATGTAATGATCAATACCATAGAATATTTAGAATTTTCACATTATTGATATGTTAGTCACATTTTCATCAAATAATAAATTATTGATATAGAATCATAATTTTCATTGTCATATAATATATTTCACAAATCAAATGAACAAATAATATAATTTTTGCAAATGCAAAATAGGGGTTAAACTAAAAAGAATCTAAACTAAAATTAGAATAAATAAGGCAGGAGATTAATCAATTTACACTACTCTCCCAACAAAGCTTTTCCTTTCATCAAATTATAACTTAATTATTTTTTAATTAGCAAATCAACCCAAGAAAAAATAAAAGCAAAACACATAACTTAATCGCATTAAAGTTTGCAACATAAACAAATCAAAGCTTTAAAACCAATATTCAAAACAATCCAAAACAAATAGATCTTATAATACAATATTCAAAACAAATATTTCTTATTTTTGTCCCTAATTTCTATCATGTTTTGCATAGTTTCTTATTTTTCATTATAAATAAATACATATTAATTGATCTTTTTTTTAAAAAAAAATCAAATCATCCCAAATTCACAAAATCCATCCAAATTAACCAATCAATCCAAATTCAGAAAATCAACCCAAAATTCATAAAATCAATCCAAAAACCCAAATTCACATAATCAACCCAATAACCAAATCAATCTAAATACATATATTCAACACTTTGAGAATTCACAGTAACCAAATTAACACAATAACCAAATCAATCCATCAACCCAAATTCAAAGAATACAATTCACAATAAACACTCTGGAATCAAACCCAACTATTATTTCATAAATTTTAATTAATTCATAACTTAGTGATCAACCAAACCCTGCAATAGAAATTTTCACTAATCCCAACCAAACCCTACCAACCCAGAAATCATATTGGCAAAAAAATCTTGACAAATTGCTATAAAATTTACTGAAAATTAAAGAAAAGTGACATACAAGTTAAGTAGCAGAAGAAATTTCCCAACAAATCAAAATGTACACCCAAATTCACAAAAATTTCCCAACCATAAACCACAAACAAGAAAATCCTAACATTTAACTATAAAAACAAAAATGGATTGAGGGTTGAAATAAGGATGAACATAAAAAAAAAAAAAAACCACATTATCCAAAACCCTGACATTTAAAAACAAAAACCAAAAGTTACCTCGTCTTGTAACGACAGTGGCTATGAGGAGTTCCGGAGGATCAAGCGAAGGGATAGACTGATCCTTTTGCAAGGGGTATGTGTGGATGGGATCGACTTTAATGGAAGACAAAGTTAAGATAGGGATAGAGAGAGAGAAATAGAGCAATCGAGGGACAGAGTGCATGTCGTAGATGAGGGACTGACCGTTGGAAAAAAGGGAAGATAGACAGAGGAAGTGCAGGCAGCTATGGTTGAGAAAAGCGAGTGAACAAGAACAAAAAAGGGGAAGGCATATAAGTGTTACGGTTAGCGATGCACACAATTCATCGCTAAATGGTTATTATAATTTCTTAATTATTTTTTATTAACATACTATAATTATTATATTTCATAATATAATATAATTATATATAAATATTATATAATTTTATAAAAATAGTCAAAGTTAACATATTAAATAAAAATAAAAATAAAAATAAAATTATATATAACAAATTGTATGTGTGTATATATATATATATATATATATATATATATAAACATAATTTATAAATATATATAAATACTATAATCATATATACTTATTTAAAATATATTTACAATAATTATTATATATAAATATTAATATATAAATATAAATACTTATAAATATTTACTACTATTAAATATTCATA
>CATIWR010079431.1:0-28989 GCA_949677035.1 Omphalea diandra
AAAACACAAGTGTATAGGTTGTTGTGTGAGCCTTCAAAACACAAGTGTGAAAGTTTTGTGTAAGCTTAAAAACACCTTTGAAAGATAGTGGAACACCTAATTTCTAAGAATTAGGGAGTGGACGTAGGGTTGTTTATACCCAAACCACTATAAATTGTGTGTTTCTTTCCTACTCATTTCTCCTCTCTCTTCTAAACTTAAATTTTTATACACCAATTCAACCCTCCTTTCTTGGTGCCTAGGGCCAACAAGTGGTATTAGAGCCTAACTTCATAATCAAACCTTCATTGGGTGAATAAAGATCATGGCACAAGAGGGAATCCACTCACAACTCAAGCCTTACTTTGATGGAACAGACTATACTCATTGGAAGTATAGGATGGAGATCTATCTTGACATAGATGTGATGGACCTTTGGGATGTGGCCATCGAGGAATGGAAGCCACCCACCAGAGTTATGGATGGTAATGAAGAATTAATCCTAAGGGAAGAATAAGTTGAAGCTCACCAGAGATCAAATGGTAAGAACAAGAGAGTAATGGTCATTCTTCTAAGTTCACTCTCTCGAGAAGAGATTGGAAGAGTGCAACATTGTCAAACAACTTATGCCATTTGGAAGACTCTAGAGAACTATCATGAAGGCACAACTCTAGTCAAATCACATCGTTTGGAGATGTATGTCACTAAATGGAAACTCTTCATGATGAAGGACAATGAGAGCATCACAAAAATGACAAATAGGCTCTTATCCATTGTCACCAACATGAAGAAATTTGGAAGAGTTCTCACTATCTATATGGTAAACACAAAAATCCTTAAAACTCTTCCTATAAATAAATTTGGTGCTAAAGTTTACAGTATACAAGAGTCTAATCTAGAGATTGGAAAGGTTCTAACCGATGTGTTGATAGGCGAATTCTTAACTCATGAGTTGGCCTTGCAAAAAGATGAATGAATGAAGAAGCTAAGAGGCCAATGAGACAAACTGGAGAAAGAGAGAAAAACCATGGCTCTTAAAGTTTCAACAAAAGAGAAAGAGGTAGAGATCACCTCAAGTGATGAAGAAAGTGAAAAGGAAGAAGAAAAGCTAGCAATGCTCTTTAGGATGACAAAGGAGTTGACCAAGAGAATAAAAGAAAGACAAGGCTTCAAGAAGACAACTCCTAATCTAAGAGAGAAATCCAACGAAGTCACTTGTTATGAATGTGGCAAGCAAGGCCACATCAAGTATAAGTGTCCCAAATTAAAGAAGAAGAAGAAGAGATGGGACAAGGAGAAGAAGAAAAAGTTTTTCAGCCACTTGGGATGAAAGCTCAAGTGAAGAAGAGAAGAAGGAGAGGTTGCCAACTTATGCTTCATGGCACAAGAAGATTTTACAAATGAGGTAAGTACTTCTTCCCATTCTCATTATGATTTTGAATTTGATGAGATAGATAAAGAGTTTCTAGAGGCTCTAACCATAAGGTGTGATAAGTATAAGTCACAAGTTAAAACTTATAAGAGAAGGTGTTCAAAATTAGAAGATGAATACAAGACTCTTAGTGATCTTGTAAATTTGTTGAGGACTTTTTAATGAAGAACTCAAAAAATCAGTAGTAAAACTTTCCACTTCATCTTTTTATATGGCTTCATTAAGAAAGGAGAATGACACTCTTAAAGGAGAAGTCATTGAGCTTAGAAGCTCAATCTCTAAGTTTCATAAATGAAAAGAAGCCTTGGAAACATTCATTGTGTCATAAAGACCACCTCTAGTCAGACATGGTTTAGGCTTCAATGAAGCCTCCTCATCATCTCATACCACATTTGTTAGATCTTCAAAACCTCAAACATCTAGCATTAAGGTAATTAGGAAGAAAAGTGCTTCTAGCACTAAGCCTCCTAGGCCTAAGGGCAAAAGGAAGACTCTCTCAAGCTCTAAAGCCAAGACTCAAAGAGCTAACCATGCCTACATTTACAACAAAAAGTATGGTCGTACTCATAATAAATTTTCTACTCATCATACATGTTCATGCATGCATTCACATGACCATGGTATGAGAAGGCCTCCTACTCATACTAAATTTATGCAAAGAAGAAAAACTCCTAAGTCTAAACTCCAATGCCATTTTTGCATAAGATTTGGACATATTAATATTCATTGTTATATTAAAAAGGCTCACCTCAAATTAGAGGACCCTTCATCTTCTAACCCCAAAGGACCCAAGTATGCTTGGGTACCTAAGAAAAGGTAACTTACTATTGTTGTATAGGGGAATATGGCAACCACAAAATCAATCAATTGGCATGTGGATAGTGGATGTTCCAAGTACATGACTGGAAATTAAAAGCTATTCACGACATTGAAAGAAAAAGAAGGTGGAGATGTCACATTTGGTTACAATGTTAAGGGTAAGGTAATTGGCATTGGAACCATTGGTAAGAATAACTATTCTTTAATTGATAATGTTCTTTTAGTTAGTGGCTTAAAAGTAATTTGTTAAGTGTAAGTCAATTGTATGACAAAAGTAACAAAGTCACCTTTGATCCTAGAGAATGTCGAGTTACCACTTTAGTGGATGATGAGGTTATTTTCAAGGGTGAAAGGAAAGATAATACCTACTCAATTGACTTAGACAATTTGGTTAACCAATCTTTTATGTGTTTTATGTCTTTGAGCAATAAAGCTTGGTTGTGGCATAGAAGGCCTGGGCATGCAAGCTTGGATCTTCTTCAAAGTCTATCCAAAGGAAAGTTAGTGGAAGGGCTTCCCAAGCTAAATTTCTCGAAAGACAAGACATGTGGTCCATGCCAAATGGGGAAGCAACATCATGACCTCTCACAAACCCAAAAATGTTGTAAGTACATCTAGACCACTTTAAGTTATCCATGTGGACTTGATAGGACATACTAGAAGTGCTAGCTTAGGTGGAAAACATTATACACTAGTCCTTGTAGATGACTACTCTAGGTTCACTTAGGTATATTTTCTAGCTCATAAGAATGATTCATTTGATGCTTTCAAAAGTTTTGCAAAAAAGGTTTAAAATGAAAAATGTTACTTCATATCTTCTATTAGAAGTGACCATGGAAAGGAATTTCAAAATGAGTCATTTGAAAATTATTGTTTGGAGAACAAAGATTTTCATAATTTTTCAACTCTTAGAACACCACAACAAAATGGTATTGTAGAGAGGAAAAATAGAACATTGGTAAAAATGGCTAGAACAATGCTCAATGAGTATTCTTTACCAAATTATTTTTAGGCCGAAGCCATTAATACCTCATGTTATATTGCAAATAGAGTTTTCAAAAGATCCATTCTTAATAAAATGTCTTATGAGCTTTGGATTGGTAGAAAACCCAAGATCTCATACCTAAGAGTATTTGGGTATAAGTGTTATATTTTGAACACCAAGCATAATCTTGGAAATTTGATTCCAAGACCAATGAAGGAATCTTCTTAGGTTATTCCACCACCAGTAAAGCATATAGAGTCTTTAACAAAAGTACAATGGTAGTTGAAGAATCTATGAATGTTGTTTTTGATGAATCTAGTGAACTTAATCTTGGGAAAGGTATTTTTATTGATGATCTTGTAGGTGATCTTGAAAAGCTAGAATTAGATGATTCTACAAGAAGAGTTGATAAAGAAAAGGAAAAAGGTGAGTCATCAAGAGTAGATGAAGACTAACATCAACATCAACAAGAAAATGAGCCAAGACAAGATCTACCCAAAGATTACAGTATCACCCCAAGGACTTAATTATTAGTGATACTTCTAAGGGTGTAAGTACTATATCTCAACTTTTAGATAATAATCTTGCATTTGTTTCTTAACTTGAGCCAAAGTCAATTAACGAGGCTCTTGATAATGAGAGTTGGGTACTTGCTATGGAAGAACTCAATCAATTTGAGAGAAACAAGGTATGGAAACTTGTCCTTAGGCCTAAAGAATACCCAATTATAGGTTATAAGTGGGTGTTTACAAATAAGTTAGATGAGCATGGTTTCATCACAAGAAATAAAGCTAGATTAGTTGCTAAGGGATACAACCAAGAGGAAGGAATAGATTATGATGAGAACTTTGCCCCTGTTGCAAGATTAGAGGCCATTAGGATTTAGTTAGCATTTGCATGTCATATGAATTTCAAACTTTTTCAAATGAATGTGAAAAGTGCATTTTTAAATGATATTATAGAGGAGGAAGCCTATATTGAACAACCTCCTAGTTTTGAGTCTCATTATTTTCCAAACCATGTTTTCAAATTGAACAAAGCCTTATATGAATTGAAACAAGCTCCAAGAGCTTGGTATAAAAGGCTTAGCTCATTTCTCTTGAAAAATGATTTTGAGAAAGGAAAGGTGGACACTGCACTTTTTGTCAAAAAACAAAAGCATGATACATTAATCGTTCAAATCTATGTTGATGATATTATCTTTGGTGCTACTAATGAATCTCTTTGCAAGGATTTTGCTAAGTGTATGACTAGGGAATTTGAAATGAGCATGATGGGAGAGCTTAAATTCTTTCTCGGTCTACAAATCAAGCAATCCAAGGAAGAGATCTTCATCAACCAAGCCAAGTATACAAAGGAAATGCTAAAGAAATTTGAAATGGATGGCTGCAAAGTAGCTAAAACTCCAATGAGCAGTACCATCAAGTTAGATAAGGATAAATCAGGTAAAGTGGTAGATGAAAAGAGATATTGAGGTATGATCAGTTCTCTACTTTATCTTACTGCTTCTAGGTCGGATATCATGTTTAGTGTTTGCATATGTGCTAAGTTTCAATCCTCTCTTAGAGAATCTCATTTGAATGTTGTTAAAAGGATCTTTAAGTATTTGCAAGGCATAATACACTTAGGGTTATGGTATCCTAGGGATTCTTCTTTTAGTCTCATAGGGTATTCGGATGCGGATTATGTGGGTAGCTTGTTAGATAGAAAAAACATTTTCGAGACTTGCCAATTCATAGGTGAATGCCTAGTTTCGTGGTTTAGTAAAAAGCAAGTATTGGTTACCTTAACTACCGCGAAAGCCGAGTATATGGCAGCGGGTTGTTGTTGCACCTAAGTTCTTTAGATGAAACAACAATTTAAGGATTTTGGCAAAGTAGTTGATCACATTCCCATTAAATATGATAACACAAGTGCTATTAATCTCTCTAAGAATCCCATCCAAAACTCTAGGAGCAAGCACATAGACATTAGACATCATTTTCTCAGAGATCATGTGCAAAAGGGTGATGTTTTGTTAGAATTCATTGACACAAATCATCAACTTGTAGATATTTTCACTAAACCTCTAAATGAAGAAAGGATGAACTTCATTAAGAGAGAATTGAGAATGCTTGATGGAAGCTCCCTAAAGTGAAAATTTTGATCTTATGATTGATTATTACATGTGTTATGCATGAGTGATGATTATGAACAGTTTTATTATTTATTTCTAGTGGATCACATGTTTTCAAAATTTTTCATTCTTATCCTTGCTGACTCATAATTCGCGGTCTCTATTCATTATTTACGGTCGTGAATTACAAGTCAATTTCACCTGGCTGTCAAATATCAATTCGTGATCACAAAATTTACGCTCCACTGCAAATTTTAGTAAGTTTTTCAAAATATGACTGTTAACACCCCTTTTTTTGGGGAAAATTTGTCTGTTACTCATATTTTTCAGAATTCGCAGTCGTGACTCATAAATTCACAGATGCAAATTAGAGTAACCGCTTAGCCAATTAAGTGATTTAATTGCCAACTATTCCCTTTCTTCGTTTAATTCATTTCTAGCCGTTTATGACCGTTTTCACACCCCTTCATGCCTATAAATACCCCCTTCAATAGTGTTTTCATCACTTCACTACTAAACACTCTTTTTCTCTATAAAAAATCTCTCAAGCCGTCTTCTTCTCTTGCTATGGCTCCTAAGAAATTCTCCAAGGCTGACAAGGGCAAGGCTGTGGCTTAACCCTCTACTCCTCCTGCCCTTCATCTCATGAAGGGAATCACGAAGGAAGAAAAAGAAAGATTCAATGCAAACTCTTCTAAAGTGATTCTCCCAAATAATATTCCATTGACATTCATGCTAGAAACTTTGGGCATCAATATGGAGATTAGAGCCTTTCTCTCCAATTTGGGATGGAACGAGTTCATCTTCCGAGATGAACCCTGATATGAAGAAGTCATACGCGAATTTATATGCACTGTGCAACTAAGCCGAAAATCAGATTTGAGAGCCAACCAATATGGGTTAGTGTTTCGGGCCTTTGGTGACTCTTTCTTTATTACCTTTGACCAATTGTCTTCCCTGTTTAAATTGCAAGTCGGAGAACACATTCCCTTCATCATCTCTGCACTTGATGTTATCTACTCTGAATTTTGATCGGAGATTTCCATTAAAACCAAACACGACCCCCGCTCTTCTTTATCTAAACACATTAAAACCCTGACCCTGTGGATCCTTCATCACATCAACACTTTCTTCGTCAATGCAAGAGGTGATGGTAACGAAAAGGTTTCTCAAAAAGACTTGGCATTCTTGTTTTGCCGTGTCAAAAACTAACCCATCCAAATTGATCTTTACCTTATGGATCAATTGATCCACATGAGTACGAAACCCAAAAGCCAGTTTCTCTTACCCTCCCACATAACAACCATCTACCATTTGTTGGAACACTTGATGAGGAGAAAGAGAAATTCCTCACCAAGAAGCTTTATCCCTCTCAAAACTTCTTAGATCTAACCTATCTCATAAACGCCAAGGCCATACATCCGGACACATACATTTATACCCTTGGTGCAATAGGAGCAAAGAAGATGGAAAACTCTCAAGCTTCCAAGCGAAAGAGGCTTCACATTGAAGAAGGCAACATGCAAGTGCCTCATTCTCAACTAAAAACCAAGACAAAGTTGTCTCTTGCCACCATTGATCGTAAGTTGGACAAGCTAATGAGGATGATGAAGAGAAGGTTCCTCTTCCTTTCACATCTTCACAGTGATATGGTAGATCTCCAAGAGAAACTAGGAGTTCCTCCTTGCCATCTTTCGAATTTCATAGAATTTGAAGATACGCAAGATGGGGATGGCAATGAAGACGACGTTGAGGATGAAGACGAAGCGGCGGGAGTACAACAAGCACCAGAGATACCATCTTCCGGAGATGATTCTTCATTACTCTAGATTAGGGATCTTTTGTATTTGTTTGTCATTTTCCTTATATTTTTTAAACAAATATTGTGATCCCACAGTTATGAATATATAAAACTTGTTTCTTTGCAAACATTGTTATCTTAAGTAATTGATGTTATTCTCTTATCCATTGCATTATGTTTGGTCCTTATGAATACTTATGCATGAATCTCTTTTTTTCCTTATGTACCCTCTTTTTGATCTTGCCAAAGGGGGAGAGATTGTGAAAATCTCAAATTAAGAGGGAGAAAATAATAACTTGAAAAACTATAGCATAAGTTGAAGGGGAGCAACATACTTATTGTTTTTATCAAATTCACCTTTGATTGAATGAATGATATACTTAGCAAATTTTGTCATAAGGATTCATTGAATCATATTACAATCCAACTTCACTTTCCTACATCATTTTCACTTATGGATCAATTTAAGTTGTCAAAATCAAAAAGGGGGAGATTGTTGGACTAAGGTAGTTAACCCCAAGTCTTGGACCTCTTTTGATCTTGACAAAGGGGATTGATCAATTATAATGTTTCAATTTAGTGTTGTTTTGCAATTTTTTTTTTAGTCTTTTAAGTTAGAAGTTGGATAGAGATCTTAGTCTTTAAAGAATGTAAAGTGACTTTTAAATCGCGACCGATATCCATGAGAAGACTTGCTAGAAAATTAGACAAACGAAATCACAAAGTCATTCTCGACCGTGATTCATCTAAAAGAAGAACTCCAAAAGTGACAGATGAATTCGCAGTGTAAGACTTGCTTCAATCGCGATCACAAATTTTGAAGTAACTCAAGATGCAATCAAGTCCACATTCACAACTTGACAAGTGTCCCAGGTAACCGTTGGAAGTCAAAAATCATTTTGGAAACTTGTTGGTAGTGACCGCGAACCCAAAAGAAGAAGATAAACACTTTTGGTAGATGAATTCACGTCCTAAGTCGCGTCTTGTATAAGATAAATCGCGACCGCTATTTTTGAGAGCAGGTGAAAGGGAACGACTATATTTTTCTAGTGAACTAATCAGAAGCTACCACGTGGACAAGCCATTATACATAAGTAGGGTTTTCCTTATGGAATTTGGAATTCGCGACCTCGAATGAGTAGTAGTGACTGCGAATCAAGACTATCAAGCATTTAATGTAAAAAGCTGTCTAGCACACTTTGATGATTTTGTACCAGTTTTATTACAACGTCTCTTTGGTGGGTAGAGGCTATAAGTACCTCACCAAACATATGTAAATGCAAGAGAATTGATAACTTTGTACCAAAACTCATGCAATTTTGCTACTCACTCTTTTCTATTCTTTAAGTCATTATTGGGTGCGAGTATAAACACCAATTGTAATAGGTTATAGTGTGAGGCTATCAAAACACTAAGAGAGGTTGTTGTGTGAGCCTGTTAAAACACAAGTGTAAAGGTTATTATGCAAGCCTCAAAACACAAGTGAATAGGTTATTGTGTGGGCCTTCAAAACACAAGTGTGAAAGTTTGGTGTGAGCACTCAATTTCTAAGAATTAAGGAGTAGACGTAGGGTTGTTTATACCCGAACCACTATAAATTGTGTGTTTCTTTCCTACTCATTTCTCCTCTCTCTTCCCAACTTAAATTTTTATACACTAATTCAACCCTCTCTTTCTTGGTGCCTAGGGCCAACACCGATGAACATAATGCGAAAAAGTCACATAGGAACCTGGCGCCAATGTGTCTATTAATAATATATCGGTATAATTTTACTAACAAATTCATTAATTTGATGAGGCCAAATTTATGAGTAAATTACTTTCATATATCACAAATTACTTCTTATTCTTCTCCCTAAAAGCACTCCCTCTCACTCTCCCTCTCTGATTCTCCACATCCCTTGATTTCTCCCCCTCTCACACACTCTCTCTCTTTCCTTCCACATCCCTCAATTGAATTCGTTGCTCCCTCATCGATAGTCCGTTGTTGCTTATCGAAATTCGTAAGTTTTCATCTCTCAATCTCTATTTTTCTATTTATCTCTCTCCCTCTTTATCTATCTATGTTTTTATGGTATGATTAGGGCTTTTATTTTTTTTATTGTGATAGAAATTAATTATTATGGTGGAAAATTGTGTGATTGTGAAATTTTTACTGGTAAAATAATGTGTTTGTTAATTTTTTTTTTTTTAGTAAAATTCAATGTTTAGTGGAAGTTTTGTTGAAAAATTTATTTGATAAATTATTGTAATTTGTGTAGTTTAATTTTATTTTGTGAGTTGGGGATTTTGTTATTTGTTGTTGATTCGATTTTGTTATTTGTTGTTGATTCTATAGGAATTTGTTGTCTTTTTTTGTTGATTCTGTAATAGGAATTTTTTTTTATTTTTTGTTGTTAAATGTTGTACATCAAGAAGAATTATTATTGATTTTGTTACTTTGTTAGTTATGTTTGTGGAATTCATGTTGGAAATCTTGTGGTTGATAATTTGGTAATGAGTCTATAATTATATAATTAGTAAATTCTTATGTAATTTTTGTTAAATTCTATATTTTTTTTTATTTTTATTAATTTTGTAATGAATGTTGTGATGAATTTTGTAATGAATTTTATTATGAATTTTATAGAGAATTTTGTTAATTTTTTTTAGGTAGTGTTAGTGTAAATTTAGTGAAAATTATTGTAAATGTTGTAAATTTTGTAATTTATTGTATATGTATTATATTTTATAAATTTAGTGGGAATTTATTGTAAAATTTGTAAATTATGCACTTTAGCGTAAACTTATTAAATTTTAATAATTTAATGTAAATTTAGTAAAGATTTTATATTTTTGTAATCAATTTTACATTTATTATAAAATTTATAAATTTCAAGGAAAATTAGTGAATTTTATAATTTAGTATATATTTAGTAAATTTTGTGAATTTAGTGTCAATATAGTATAAAATTATTAAATTTAGTAATTTTAGTGTAAATTTTTTAATTGTCTAAATTTAGTAAATTATGTAAATAGTGTAATTCTTTTACAATTTTTAATTCAGTATAAATTTATTAAAATTTATAAATTTTGTGTAAATATAGTGTAACTTTATTAAATTTTCTAAGTTTAGTGTAAATTTTATGAATGTTATAATTTAGTGTACATTTATTAAATTTTATAAATTTAGTATAAATTTGTGAATTTTGTAATTTAGTGTAAAATTAGTAAATTTTGTAATTTAGTGTAAATGTTGCGAATTTAGTGTAAATATATTATAATGTTATTAAATTTTGTAAGTTTAGAGTAAATTTTATAAATTTTGCAATTTAGCACAAATTTAGTAAACTTTCTAATTTTAATTTAATTTTTATAAAATTGGTAATTGACTGTAAATTTATTAAAATTTATAAATTTAGTGTAACTTTATTAAATTTACTAATTTTAGTGTAAATTTTAGCAATGTTGTAATTTAGTATAAATTTAGTATAAAATTTGTGAATTTTGTATTTTAATGTAAATTTATTAAGTATAGTAAGTTTAGTATTAATTTTGTAAATTTATTAATTTAGACTAAATGTATTAAATGTTATAAATTTAGTGAACACTGAGAAATGTTGTAATTTTTGTAATATTCTTTTTGTATAAATTGAGTGAATTTGTGTAATATTTATAATGTGTATGATATTTTATTTACATTTGTAATTTATAATTTTTTGTTTGCATTTTAAAATTAGGTTGAAATCTTTTTTGGTTCAATTGAGGAATTTATGCACTTCAAGAGGTAAGTATTTTATTTTAAAATTTTTTAAATTAAAAAATATCAATAAAATTCAAATTATTGTTTATATGAAATATTTATAGGTTATAATGAAATATTTGTATATGATGAAAAACAGAAAATTTGTAGTTTATAGAATTTTTATATGTTATAAAATTCAACAAATTTGTATGTGTTGATATATTTGTATGTTATTATTGTATCTTCATATGTTATGAAATTCAAATTTAATAGTATTTAATAAAAGGTTAACAATATTCCATAAAAATTTTATGACTTTCTAAAACTTTTCATAAAATGTAATAATATGACATATAAATTTCATTAAATTCCAAAAATTTCAAAAAAAAATTTAATTAATATTAAGTGCATATGTCAATTTAAAATTCAAAAATATATCATAATATTTTAATAAATTTCTTAAATATTCAATAAAAATTAAAGTGAATAATTTTCATAAATCATAATTAAAATGTCCTAAGAAATATAGGTTAATTGTGAATTTCATAAAATATTCCAAAATATAATTGCCTTAAATTGTTTTGAAATTTATAATATATTAAATGATATAAAATATTCAAAATTTAACCATCCTAAATTGTACAGTAAGAAAAAAGAAAAATTTTCATAAATTATAAAAAATGCCATCAAAATTTAAAGTTAATTATGAATGTAATAAAATACTAAAAATTAATTGCCTTAAATTATGTTATAATGTAAAATAGAATAAAATATCCAAAAAAAATTTTTTGTATCTAAAAATTTAATTAGGATGACCATTTAATACTTAAAAATTTAATTGCCTAAAATACTATTTAATAAAACATAATAAACTTTTCAAAAATAAAAATTGCCTAAATTGGGCAAAAAAATGAAAATTTTGATAAATTATAAATAACATTCCTTAAAATAAAATTTAATTATGAATGCCATAAAATATTCAAAAACTTGGAGTGCTATAAATTGCCTTAAAAGTGCCATAATACTTTGGTATCATCCTTGAAAATTGCGAAGTCTTCACCCGACTTTGGTTGGGATAAGATTTCAAGGAAGGCAAAATCTGAGTATAAGATAAGTCAATTAGAAGGCTCATTTCGTCTTCACCCCATTAAATTGGGTTCGAAAATTGGGTATGGCTTGGGGAAGATGTTAGTCACCCCCAAATCGCTCAGATATCGGGATCCAACTCTCAAATATCTTTGGTTCACTTTTAATATTTTAACCAAGTTATTTATTAGTCCTATTAATGGTCCTAAGAACGCTTCTAGTGTAATCAAACCAATCAAATCATTCCTTCAATCCAAAGGGGAGTAAGGTCATGCATCATGGTATAAGGATCATCACACTGCAAGAAAACTGTTTATTAGAGACCAAGTTTAATGACGGGCTTGGAATATACTATTCATTAATGTGAAAATCCAAGATACGGAAGGTATTCCACAAGATTAGTAGAAGTTTGGTTTTTTTAGTTCAATTTTAATTTTCTATCTTTCTTGAGTTTAAGGCAGCTAATTGATCATCTAGGCTTTGATCAAATGTATTCTTATTGGGTTTATTGGATTGAATTTTGGGTTTAGTTTGAATATTGGATTATAAGATTTATATAACATGTTACATGGTTTTAGGAAATGGGTAATCTTCAAAGCTTTTCAGTTTTGTTAACTTACTCTGAATTCTACAGATAGAGTTAGTCAGTTTGTTATGTTTTTGGTTTTTTCAGTAATTACTTAAGTTTGGCTTGGAAAAGTAGTATCTAGCTTATTTTATGCTTGTATAATGCTAAATTTTGTTTTGAATATAGAAGCTTTTCATTTCTTTTGTTTTTATGCATGAAAATTGATATGTTATAACATTTATTCTCACAAAAAAAAAAAAAAGTATTCTGGAATTGGTCAACCATATGAATATTAGTCTGATTGATAGGAAAGGAAAGGATATAAATAAGGCTAGCCAAATCTACGCTTAGTAGATGATGAACAACTATAAGTAAGCCTATCTTTTTCATTATTAGATGACCATAACACATGAATATGTGTACACGCCCTTTAGAAAATTCTCTCACTTTATTATGCCATTTTAAGTATTTATTTTCAAAGAGAAAACCTTAAGCTTAGTAAGTGGCTTTTCTTGGTATGATATTTGGTTTTGTCTTGTTTTTTTTTTTTTTTTGGTAAAAAGTTGATTGAAAATCATAAAAAAAGAAATTAGAATACCTAATTTAATTATGCTAGTGTTATTTTACCATTTTGTTGGTTTATTATCAAATATTTTTTGCCATACCCCTTAGAATGTTAATATAAAGAGTGTGGCTAAGTAGGGTTTTTATCCTTCGGTAATTGTCAGATTGAAGTGTTATCTTGTTGATCCCTATCTTTTTGCACAACTACCAACTGATTTGCTAGCTCAACATTGTATTTTTATGGTAATAAATATCATTAGATTAGTTATAGACAATTTCCCTATTAAATTTTGCTTTGTTACTTACAACTTATAATTATCTATTATTTATTTATTTATTAACAAGTATAATGTTAGTGATAGTAATGAATACTTATAATAATATCTCGACAATATTAAAATATATTTACATGAATAAATCTAACATCTCCTTTTCTTATCAATTTTACTAATAGATTGAAATATTTTATTTAACCTAATAGTATCAGTATGCTTCTAAATGATGTTTATTTGGACTTGCTTAGAAATGAAACTCTAATTTTTATTTATTTTAACAAAAAAAAGGAAAAAAAACTTATATAATTGTGAAATTTTTAAGACTGTCTATCCTAAAATATATATGTAAATATAGTGGTGGTAAATAATAATTTAAAAGAAAGATAATAATTGTAGTGAAAAATTACGGTAAAAAGAAAGTGTTCAGTTTAGGATAGAGTACCCATCAGCAGCTTCAGGTTCATTGAACTAATCTTTAAATAAAATTACTGTAGCAGTTGAAATGTAGTAACTACCATCTTTGGAATATAATTACTATAGGTTGAATTTTCCTATTATTAGGACTTGGTAGATTTTCATCAAGAAACTACATTCAAATTTCTTTATTGGTTTGCAAGATGCTAGAATAGGAACAAATATTGACCCCTTTGTATGAGTATCTCGTAAAGGTATGTGATGATAATTTGATGTTGTCAGAAGACATTTCTTGGAGTTAATTTTATGATTATTGACATGCATAATACCTTTTATTTTATGCATAATTCAATTAAATAAGGCATGTTCTTTCCATTAATGTTCAGCAAAACAAGTTTATAAAGACATTTACTGAAAGATCATTTAGGATTATTATGTTTGCGGATTAGGTCGTGTAGGATTATTATGTGGGAACCAATGTGAATCCATCTTTTACTTCTTAGCATATAAATTTAGCTGAATTTTCAAATTGTTTTTATTATAGCTATGAGTTCATTAATATACAACTATGTGATTTAAAATCCATGCCATTTCTAATGGTGTGGTTATGTTGTTTATGTTTTCCCATGTATTTCTTCTGCCATTGCTTTCCATCATATTTGGTAGAGAGATTCCACATTTCACAATTTCTTATATTTATCTTAGCTCAAAACCTTTTAGTGGCTGAGGGTCCTTAGTTTAAGAGTTTTCTTTTCGTAAGTGAATTAGAAATTATTTTATATACTTTATTCTTTCTTGACTTATTCCCCTTGTCTTGCTTATATTTAAACTTCATAGAATGCTCTGATGGTTTGCATTTATGTCATGTTAATTGATATCATAAAGCATTCATTCCTTGCCAAATTCAATGACATAAACCTCGTTGCTTACTTTCAATTTCTTAAAGAGCTTTGCAACCAACTGTGTATATTACCTAACCCTCTTTTTACAATATTATCCTTATAGAAACTCATTTTATTTTTTTAACTTTCCAAGATTATGTTGTCTATATAGAAGAGACTGAAACTTTGTTTATCATTTAAAGTGTCTTCATTAATATTTTAGTTTTTTACCGATATATGTAGATCTCACAAGGAAGCATATGACCAGTTGTCATTTTTTTGTTACCCATTGTTAATCATAAACTTATGTTTTAATTCATGTATTTGAATTTGGATTATTAATTTTGATGTAAAACATGATTTTTTTTTTTTAATAAAAGTTACCAAATGTTATGATTATTTGATTTGCAAGTACCTTTATTTTTTTATTAAAATTATTTGGGCACATATATTGTTCATGATGGCTTATATATTTATGAGGCTATAAGTACAAGATAGATAAATAAATAAAATTTAAAATAGATAATTCAAATTAATGCTAATTACATTGCAAACAAAATAATGATGAGAAAATTGGTCACAAATGCGTTATTTAACTAAATTACAATTATTAATTGCGATGAAAATGTTCAACACATAACGACAGTAAAACTAATGCTAATAATTTTTTTGCAACCATAATTACATATGGTCGCTATTGGGTTTTTGTGACCAGATACCTTTTCCCATCATTGAATACTTTTAGCGTAGAAGTCTATTACGATGGATGGCAATGAGATTTTTCTCGTCGCTATTAACTTATTGCTACTAGATAGAGACTTTTTGTGACCATTTTTCCCTTTGTTAAAGGATGTTTTTCTAGTAGTGGTGCATATCCATATGTCCATTCAAGCATAATCATCTTAAAAGGGAGAGAGGGTCATGCATCATGGTATAAGAATTATCATGCATCTTATCATCCATACGCAACATGCACATAACATCATTCATGATAATCAAAGACGATCATTAAGACCATAATTCATGTATAAGTTAGTAACTAAAATAAATAAAAAGAAATCAAGGAATCAGATAAAGTTGTTAATCATCTTACCATATTTCCATAATCAAGGTACCTAAACTTGTATCTAAGTCCATAATAACACATCCTAACATCACATAAAAAAAATATGATAATAATAAGTGAACACAAAGATATGAGTTATGAAATATGAAGGAACATAAAAATGAAGTGCAAACACTTTGGAAGATGTTCAATGGCCTAGGGCAAAGATGGCTAAAAGGAATCCTAAGGTTATGAAGGCATATGGAGTATTAGCATAAAATGCATCCTAAAACCATTTAAAACTTGCTCAAGGTTCCATTTTTTAAATGAATAGCAATCCTAGGCCATTTGGCCTTATCGTATTCTGCCAATGAAGTAGTAAGAAATCATAAAAAGTTGTTTTGACAAACGGAATCCGAATGAGGGAAAAAGAGTTTTGCAAAACTATGCCCAGGGAAACTAGGTCATTTGGCCTCATCTTATTCTGCCAATGAAGCAGTACAAAATCATAAAAAGTTATTTTGAATGAGGGAAAAAGAGGTCTTCAAAACTATACCCATGGAAATAAGGTTATACAACCCATCCATGAGGTTGTACAACCTAAAATGGTAGGTTGTACAACCTATATTAAGGTTGTATAACCCTTTTTTCCTAAGTTTTAGAGACAAGAAAAAAAGAAGAAAGAGAGAAGATGGGGGAAAATGAGGGGTTTTGGATGCCTTTTTTGATGTTTACTTGCCCTCAAAGGTTTGATAAATGATTTATATCCTCCAAAATGCTTAGGGAATGGATAAAAGTGTAAAGATTAGGCCTTGTTCTACCTTGGAATGAGTTAGAGTTTAGGATTTCTATGCTAAGTGTGACTTGGGGGAAAATTTTTACAGAATTTTGTTAGGATTTCCAAGCCTCCTCCTCCTCTTCAAATAAGGGGTAATTATAGGTGATAGATGAGTGTATAGAGCCATAAATGGTTTTAGTTGTAGAATGCCTATATCCAATCACAAAGAGGGAGATGGATCTCCTAGAATTAGGGTTTGCACGTAGGTTGTATAACTAAGAATGGGTTATATATTTATTTGTCAGGCCTGTGTAGCCCTAGGGTTAAAATGGAGGGGACTAGTTCTAGAAGGTTTCCCCACTTAGGTTTAAGGCAAGGCTATACAACTTAAGATTATGGCTGTATCGTTTTGTTTTATGGGTTGTACAACCTTGACAAGTGGGTTGTACATCCCATTAATCAAGGTCGGCATATTAGGCTTTGATTTGAGGCTTTTGGTTTTACGCATGGTGTTGGGCTCTTCCAAGGCCTTGTTTCTCTTCCTTTGGCTTTTTCCATTTGCATTTTGGGGAATATATTTAGTGATTTTCATCATTGGACTTTATATCCTGAGGCCTAAAATCTAATGCTTACAGTCTTATGAAGTATATTATTACGGTAAATGGTTATATAAAAATATGTTTCCAAAATGAGTTAGGTTTTTAACTTATAGGTACAAAGAGATAAGGAAATAATATTAGATATTAAATAACACAAGAAAACCATTTAAATAAATATAGAAAGAAAGAAATTATGTATATTGTTAACTATACTATTTGTTCATGATTTTTTAGATGATATAATGAGATCAGATAAAAATTAAATATGTTTTAGGCTTAAGAATGGGTTATCACTGTCAGAATTTTTAGAAGGTGTAAACTAGTTCATTCAATTTGCTACTTCTTAGCCTGAATTTATTAATAAAAATAAAATTAGATATTTATGTAATCATAAGAAGTGTCAAAATTTCCCCAATACAGGAAAATTATATCTTCTCTAAAGGGAATTTATTGTTGGCTATTTTGAATGATATATGCATGGTGAAGTATATGGATCTAGAACTTCAACTGTAGAACAACATGAGCTTCCACTTGTAAATGCATTGACTAGTGAATCTAAACCTAATGTATTCCATAATATGATAATGGATGTCGCTGGGTCGAGGTTTGATTTGAGTGGAATAAGTTAAGCTCCCAATTCGATATTTGAGAATTTGTATGATATGTTAGATGTAGCTAATAAGGATTTGTAATATTGCTATAAAAAATTTTCCTAGTAATTAATGGTTACTTAACTGATGAATATCAAATCTAAGCATCATTTATCTGAATGGTGTTACAATGATATTTTACAATGGAACAATGAGTCGTTGCCTTAAGATAATATAATGGTTAATAATTTTTATAGCACGAAGAAGTTGATGCAAGGTTTAGGCCTTTAAATGGAGAAGATTCATTATTGCAAGTATAAGTAGATGTTATACTGGAGTAAGGAAAGTGCCCTAAGGACATGCAACTTTTGTGTTTTTCCTACATATAAGCGTATGCCTTGAGGATCAAGTACATCTAAAAAAGAAGTTCTATATAAGAAGATATATTACTCTCCTCTGATCTGAGGCTATAAAGATTGTATGATTTTGAAGCAACTGCCAAATATATGAGATGACATGTAAAAGGTTTGATGGAACATTATTTAAATTCTCCTGCATTGGAGCATTTCAATTATATGAATCCGTACTTTACATCTAAAATCTATAATGTTTGTCTGGGATTATGTACTGATTATTTTTGTTAGACTACGTTGGTCAAACCTAAGTCAAAGGCCTCTTTTGATCGTGACAATAAAGATTGATAGGTATTAATGTTTTGTTTAAGTGTTGTTTCTACAGTATATAAGTTTGAGGAAAACATCAAATTCGCAATTAGGAACCTGTAATTTGCGATTGCAACCTTGCAGCACGGATGAATGAAGTTAGGCCAGAAGAATTAATAGAGGAAATTATAGTCGCGATATAGCCAAGAGGACTTAACTGTCACACAGAAGAATTCACGGTGATGTTCACTTCCCATGTCACAATTGTGAATTTCATAGTTACAAGGAGGGAACCAAGTCTATAATTATAACACACCAAGTGTCCAAAGAAACCATTGGAATATCAAAATTTTTGAGGGTGAAGCACATGTTGCAACTATAACCAGAGAAGGTATTTTCTCCTCACCAAATAAAGGAATTCAAGATCTCAATCATGCCCAAAAAGGACATCAATTACGACCATGACTTTTGGTTGAACAGTGGAACATAATAGCTATATTTCTTGGAGCACATATGGCACATTGACATGTGGACCAGTCGTTAGACATAGAACGAGGTTCTCTACCGCAATTTTGAGCTTCCCAGTGCAAATTGAAAAATTGTGACCATAAAATGCCAATCACGACCGTTACTTATATTTGACAGATATTTAATGCAAAATTTGCCTAGCTTCCCTTAGAAATTTAGGGATAGTTTATGAGTAATGTCTCTTTTGTGGATATTGGCTATAAATACTCCACCAAACAAATGTAAATGCAATAGAATTTTTTTTATTATAACTAAACTCTTGCAAATTTGATTTATAACTTTTTATTGCTTGTGAATTCTTGATTGTTTGGTGTTAGCGTTAAACACCTTTATAATTAGGTTGAGAGTTAGCCTAAGCTTCCAAAACTCTTGTAAAGGTTGAAATGTGAGCCTATCCAAAACACTTTAGTGAGGTTTTATGTGAGCGTAGAAACACAAAGTGTAAGGGTTATATGTGAGCCATAAAATACATTGTACAAGTTTGGTGTGAGCTTGGAAACACCATTTTGAGTTGAGTGAAATTCCTAATTATGAAGCATTGGGGAGTGGACGTAGGGTTTGTTAACACCTGAACCACTATAAATATATTGTCTTTATTGCTTCTACTTCTTCTTAACTCTCTAAACACCTAACCTTCCCTATAAAATTTAATCTCCCGCAAATTCAACTCCTTTTCTTGGTGCACTAGGCCAACAGTTCTTCAACTATTTAGGTAATATAGACAATAATATTCATATTGGTCAATCATTGTCATACCTTAATTTGCCTCTATGGATGTGTATGACAGAGGAATGCATGTTTATTTCTATTTTGGTTTAAGGAACTAACAATCCTAAACAAAAGATGGATGCATTCTTGTAACCTATGATTGTTGAATCAAAATAATTATGGGAAATTGGGGTGGAGACATATGATATTTCAACAAAATAAAATTTTTAGATGTGAGTTGCTTTGCTTTAGATTGTAAGTGATTTTCATGCTTATAGTTTCTTGTCTGGTTAGAGTAATCAAGACATACTTGTTTATCCATATTGCATGGAACATACTAATGCCTTCACATTTCCAAATGGTGATAAGCAATTGTGGTTTGATAATACTTATAAATTCTTACTATCTAATCATTTATTTAAATGGAATAGAATTATGTTTCTTAAGCATCAAATAGTTCAAGATCTAGCTCTATGGTTCAGAATGGAGGTATTAAAGGAAATCACTAGATTATGATTGATGAAAATAATTGATATTAGGTTTGAAGAGGTTAATGATCAAATATTAAAATGAACAAGATGTTGGTGGAAGAAATGAAATATATTCTAGGATTTGCATTATTGGAGTACCAATTTAACATGACATAATTTGGATGTCTTGTACATTAAGAACAATGTGTTTGAGAATGTGTTTAATATGGTGATGAACATAGAAAGAAAATCCAAAGATAATGCTAAATCTAAAGAAGATTTAAAGTTATTCTATCACTGTCCATATTTATATTGAGATAATACAATAGGGAAATATCTAAAGGTAAAACATATACTGGATATGCAAAGTAGACAAGTCTTATGTGAATGGCTAAAGAATATTTAATTTCTAAACGGGTATATATCCAATATGGATCAAAGCATCAATATGCAAAAGCTAAAGTTGTTTGGAACCAAAAGCCATAATTGTCATGTATTTATGTAATGATTACTCCTTATTGGGTCCCATGAGCTATTGCCTTCGCAAATATGAAAACCACTCATAGAGTTAAGTATAAAAACTCACTACATAACAATTTAGGGAAGAAGACATGACACCTTTGGAAATTGACATTCCTTTGATTTTGTGGAAGTTAGGATGGACTTTTCCTTATAAGTTTCTTGATTCAATGGAACATCTAGTACTGCATTTGGCATATGAAGCAAATTTAGTAAGCATTATGCAATATAGATGGATGTATCCTTTTGAGAGGTACATTTCATTTCATTGTATCCATTATAAATTTTAATTGGAATGACATTATTTTATCCATTCATGTATACTCTAATCACATGTCTATGTTATAGATTTCTTCGACATTTGAAGTATAATATAAAAAATACAACCTTAGTTGAATGGTCTATTTGCAATGCATACTCAATCAAAAAATTCTCATCATTTTGCTCTTATTATTTTGAATCTTTTATGTATACAAGACACAAAAAGAGTACCTTGAAGTGTTGATGTTGGCAACACTAAAATAATTAATATTCTTGGGAATTTATCAATTTTCACTCATCTAGGTAGACCTAAAGTAGAATGTTGACTAAAAGTGAATATCATGTAGTTCAAACATATATTATTCTCAATTGTCATAAAGTAACACAATATGTTGAGTAAGTTATAATACTAATTCAACTCTTCATTTTGTAAATATGAAAATGATGATATACTAATATCATATTGTGAAAATTTCATGAAGCTTATGCATTGAATTATTCAAGCAAATTTTCCTAGCATATCCAACAATAAGGTTGATAAAAACATTAGAGATAAAATTTTGATGTTGGTTTGAGTAATATGTGAGTATACACTAGCTAATAATAAAACAATAAATTATAACACTAGTTATTATATCGCTAATACAACTAATTAGTTGTTTTGTATCTTTTAGGTAAATGATCTAACAAATGGAATCACAAATGAATTTATTGCTGATCTTACCAAGGGTCCCTTACGAAGTGTAACTATGTATCCTATTTACTTTTGTAAATAGGTATAAGTTTCACACTGAGAAATATGATTCCAATGGGGCATTAATCAATAGTGAAGTATTAAGAGTTCCAACTATAGTGAAAATGCATATGACTATTATGGTTAACTCATTAGGTGTTATAGTTAGAGTGCACTTTTGATAAAAAAAAATATTTTATTTAAATGTGGATGGCTTGCTTCAATGCCTAATGTGGGAATGAAAAGTGCATGAAAATTATAATCTTGTCAAAATCAACCATAAGCATAGATTTAACAAATATGAACCTCTTATACTTACAATGCAGGCTTTGTCAAGTGAATTATGCTCCTTATCCTAATGTATGACAAGAAAAAAGTTAATTTGGGGGTAGTATGCAAAATAAAAGCTAGATCATTTGTCAAAATGAAGGATGAATTTGGTATTAAAACACAGTCTCAAGCTCTATTTCAAGAGGATGTTGATAATTTACCTCTTGTTGAAATTAAGAGCACAAGCCACTAGGAAGTTTAAATGATTTGAATGAGTTGTTTGTCAATTTAAATGATGAAATTGAAGATATTCAATTAGACGGTGAAACAAAGCAATAATTAGAATCCTAATCATCAAAAGACAAAACATTTGAAGATGATATAAAGTAGATGATTATGATTAAGTAAAAGATTTTCATTATAATTATATTTCATTTAGGTATACCTACACTTTATAAATTGTATTTTTGTTATGCAAATATTATATTAAATATATAATTTTATATGTAAATTCAAATGATGCGTCGAATATCTAGTGATTTTGGTACACCTACTTAAGGTGGTGCATCGGGTAGAGGATGTACTTGTGATCACAGGCCACCTCTTCCACTATTTCCTCCATCCATCTCTACTGATTCTATGCCAGCACTACTGTCGACTCCAACTTTGCCTATGTCTTCAACTCCTTTAGCTTCATCCCTTATTATAGTTCATTTTTCTACTCCCTCTACACCATCGGATCCTACTACATCTAGAGGTCCACCTATGTTGATGGATATAAATGATGTTTATATGGTACCTGCTCTCAAGTTATGACCTTAAATTTCTTTATATCATAGGAGGTATATCATAATTATTTTTTTTCATTTTTCCATTAACTATTTAGTAATTATCACACTAATTTTTTTTTTTTTTGTAGTTTATATCCTTTTGATATATGTTCTTGTGTGTGTCAAAAGATCCATCTAAATGGCTATAAATGGAATAAGGTCCTACAGTTTATGAAGATCTTCTATTGGGAAGAGTTCAAGGTATGTAATGTTTTCAATTTAGAGCTAAATAGTTTTAAGTCATTTAATTTTATTTAGTTATAAGTCTTTTAATTTTATTTATGTACTAATTTTTCTATGTTTATTGTTGTTATAGAAACAATTTCAGTAGAACTAGGTGATTGACGTCATCGTTCAGATAATCTTATCTAAGAAGGTTACATTATTGCTTCATGTTGAAGCATAAGAGCAAAGGAGGCATGGGTGCCTAATAAAGCCTGGAATCACTAGCAGACATAATCGAGTTCTTCCCACTTACAATCTTTGTCTCTTCAAGCCAACCTAAGCAAAAAGGACAAAGTAAGGAGTTCTTAGCTCAAGTTTATCTAGGCACATAAGGGGTCTATACCCCATTTAGAGTGTGCCAGATGACTAGTAATTAATTGGATCTTATTTTTTAAAACTACTATTTAATTATTTAATTAATTTTTTTAATTTCTTCTTATTGGCCCTAGGCACCAAGAAGAGGGAGGGGGAGGGGGAGAGGAGTTGAATTGGTGTATAAAAATTAAAATTGGAAAGAGAGAGGAGAAATGAGATGAGAGGAAACACAAGATTTATAGTGGTTTGGGTATAATCAACCCTATGTCCACTCCCCACTTCTTTGAAATTGGGTATTCCACTATCCTTTAAAGGTGTTTTCAAGCTTACACCAAACTTTTACACTTGTGTTTTGAAGGCTCACACAACCACCTATACACTTGTGTTTTTAGGCTTACACAACAATCTTTACAACTTGTGTTTTAACAGGCTCACACAACAACCTCTCTTAGTGTTTTGACAAGCTCACACTATAACCTATTACAGATGGTGTTTATGCTCACACCCAATAATGACTTAAAGAATAGAAAAGAGTGAGTAGCAAAATTGCAAGAGTTTGGGTACAGAGTTATTAATTCTCTTGCATTTAGATCTATTTGGTGAGGTATTTATAGCCTCTACCCACCAAAGAGACGTTGCAATAAAACTGGTACAAAATCATCAAAGTGTGCTAGATAGATTTTTACATTAAATGTTTGACAGTCATGATTCGCTGTGGCTACTACTCATTCACGGTCGTGAATTCTAAATTCCATAAGGAAAATATCGTTTGTGTCTAACAGCTAGTCCACGTGGCAGCTTCTGATTAGTTTACTAGAAAAATATAATTGTTGCCTTTCACCTGCTCTCAAAAGTAGTTGTCGCGATTTATTTTATATAGAACACGACTCTGAATGCGAATTCCTCTGCCAAAAGTGTTAATCTTCTTCTTTTAGGTTCGCGGTCGCTACCAACAAGCTCCCATCGTGATTTTTGACTTCCAACGATTACCTGAGACACTTGTCAAGCTGTGATTATGGACTTGATTGCATCTTGAGTTACTTCGAAATTCACAGTCGTGACTGAGGCAAGCTTAACATCACGAATTCGTCTGTCACTTTTAGAGTTTTTCCTTTAGGTGAGTCGAGACCGAGAATGACTCCGCGATTTCGTATGTATGATCTTCTAACAAGTCTTCTAATGGATCACAGTCGTGAATCTTAGACTGCGGTCGCGATTTAGAAGTTACTTCATATTCTTTGAAGATTAAGATTTCTATCTAAATTCTAACTTAAAGACTTACACAAAAACTGCAAAACAACACTAAATAGAAACATTCAAAATGATTAATCCCCTTTGTTAAGATTAAAAGAGGCCTAAGACTTAGGGCTAACTACCCTGGTCCAACAATCTCCCCTTTTTTTATTTTGACAACTTAGATTGATCCTTAAGCGAAAAAGATGCAGGAAAGTGAAGTTGAATTGTAATATGATTCAATGAGTGCTTATGACAAAATTTACTAAGTATATTATTCATTCAATCAAAGGTGAAGTTGATAAAATAATAAGTATATTGCTCCTCCTCAACTTATGTTATAGTTATTCTAAAGTTATTTCATTATTTTCTCTCTTTCACAATCTTGCAATCTCTCCTCCCTTGGCAAGATAAAAAAAAGGGTATATAAGGGAAAAAAAGAAATTCATGCATAAGAATTCATAAGGAGCAAACATAATGCAATGGATAAAAGAGTAAATATCAATCACATAAGATAACAATGTTTGCAAAGAAATAAGTTTTATTTATATATTCATAACTGTGGGATCGTAAGATTTGTAAAGAAAAAAAAGAAAAGTGAAAAACAAATACAAAAGATCCCTAATCTAAAGCAGTGGAGAATCATCTCCAGAAGATGGTGTATTTGGCGCTTGTTGTTCTCCCTCGACTTCGTTTCCATCCTCTACGTCGTTTTCATTGCTATCTTCATCTTGCGTGTCTTCAAATTCGGTGAAGTCTGAAAGATAATAAAGAGGAACTCCTAGTTTCTTTTGAAGATCCACCATATCGCTGTGAAAATGTGAAAGGAAGAGGAACCTTCTCTTCATCATCCTCATAAGCTTGTCCAACTTGTGATCAATGGTGGCAAGAGATAACTTGGACTTCAGTTTCAGTTGAGGAGGAGGGACTTGAATGTTGCCTTCTTCGATTTGAAGCCTCTTTTGCTTGAAAGCTTAGGAGGTTTCCATCTTCTTCGCCCCGATGGCACCAAGGGTATAGATGTACATGTCCGAATGGATTACCTTGGTGATGATGAGATAGGTTAGGTCAAGGAAGTTTTGAGAGGGAAGGAGCTTCTTGGTGAGGAATTTCTCTTTCTCCTCATCAAGTGCTCCAACAAAGCGGTAGATGGTTGTAGTGTGGGAAGGCAAAAGAAATTGGCTTTTAGGTTTTGTAATTATATGGATTAATTGATCCATAAGGTAAAGGCTGATTTGGATAGGTTAGGTCTTAATAAGGAAAAATAAGAATGCCAAGTCCTTTTGTGAAACCTTATCATTACCATCACCTCTTGCATTGACGGAGAAGGTGATAATGCAATGAAGGATCCACAAGGGCAGGGTTTTGATGTGTTTGGATAAGGAGGAATGGGGGTCGTGTTTGGTTTCGATGGATATCTCCGACCAAAATTCGGAGTAGATGAGATCGAGTGCGGAGATGATGAATGGGATGTGTTCTCCGACTTGTAGGTTGAAAAGGGAGGATAATTGGTCGAAGATGATGTAGAAGGGGCCGTCGAAGGCTCAAAACACCAACCCATATTGGTCGACTCTCGAATTGAATTTTTGGCTTAGTTGCATGATGCACATGAACTCGTGTATAACCTTTTCGTATCCTAGTTCATCTTGGAAGATGAATTCGTTCCAGCGCAGATTGGAGAGAAAGGCGCGAATCTCTGCATTGATGCCCAACGTCTCAAACATGAAGGTTGATGGAATTTTGTTCAGGAGAATCACTTTTGAGGAGTTCACCTAGAATCTCTCCTTTTCCTCCTTGGTGATTCCCTTCATAAGAAGGAGGGCAGGAGGTGCAGAGGGCTGAGCCACTGCCTTCCCTTTGTCAGCCTTGGAGAATTTCTTGGGAGCCATAGCAAGAAAGAGGAAGAAAGCTTAAGAGATTTTTTAGGGAGAAGAAGTGTTTGGAAGTGAAGTGAGGAAAACACTGTTGAATGGGGTATTTATAGGCTTGAAGGGGTGCAAAAACGGTCATAAACGGTTAAAAATGAATTAAATGAAGAGAGGAAACGGTTGGCAATCAAATCACTTAATTGCCTGGACGATTACTTTAATTCATGTCAGCGAAATCAGAAGTTGCGACCGTGAATTCCGAAAAAATGTGAGTAACGGACAAATTTTCCTCGGGAAAAGGCGTGTCAATGGTCATATTTTGAAAAACTGACCAAAATTTACAATGGAGAGCAATTTTCACGATCGCAAATTGACATTTGATAGTCGGGTGAAATTGACTTGTAATTCACAATAGTGAAGAAGAAATAGCGACCGCGAATTATGAGTCAGCAAGAATAAGTATGAGAAAATTTTGAAAACATGTGATCCACTACAAATAAATAATAAACCTATTTATACAATCATCACTCATGCATAACATACATAACAATCAATTATAGGATCAAAATTTTCACTTTAGGGAACTTCCATCAAGCACTCCCAATTCTCTCTTAATGAAGTTCATCCTTTCTTCATTTAGATATTTAGTGAAAATATATACAAGTTGATGATTTGTGTCAATAAATTCTAACACAACAACACCCTTTTGCACATGATCTATAAGAAAATGATGTCTAATATCTATGTGCTTACTCCTAGAGTGTTGGATGAAATTTTTAGAGAGATTAATAACACTTGTGTTATCACATTTGATGGGAATGTGATCAACTACTTTGTCAAAATCCTTCAATTGTTGTTTCATCCAAAGAACTTGGGTGCAACAACAACCCGCCGCCACATACTCGGCTTCTGCGGTAAATAAGGCAACCGATACGTGTTTTTTACTAAACCACGAAACTAGACATTCACCTATGAATTGGCAAATCCCGAAAGTGCATTTTCTATCTAGCAAGCTACCCGCATAATATGCATCCGAATACCCTATGAGACTAAATGAAGAATCCCTAGGATACCATAACCCTAAGTGTATTGTACCATGCAAATACTTAAAGATCCTTTTAACAGCATTCAAATGAGATTCTCTAGGGGACGATTGAAACCTAGCACACATGCAAACACTAAACATTATATCTAGCCAAGAAGCAGTAAGATAGAGTAGAGATCTGATCATACCTCGATATCTCTTTTCATCTACTTCTTTACCCAATTCATCTTTATCTAGTTTCATGGTACTGCTCATTAGAGTTTTAGCTACTTTGTACCAATCCATTTCAAATTTCTTTAGCATTTCCTTTATATTTTTTGCTTGGCTGATGAAGATCCCTTCTTTAGATTGCTTGGTTTGTAGACCGAGAAAGAATTTGAGCTCTCCCATCATGTTCATTTCAAATTCCTTAGTAATACACTTAGCAAAATCCTTACAAAGAGATTCATTAGTAGCACCAAAGATAATATCATCAACATATATTTGAACGATTAATGTATCATGCTTGTGTTTTTTGACAAAAAGTGTGGTGTCCACCTTCTATTTCTCAAAATCATTTTTTAAGAGAAATGAACTAAGTCTTTCATACCAAGCTCTTGGAGCTTGTTTTAATCCATATAAGGCTTTGTTTAATTTGAAAACATGGTTTGGAAAACAATGAGACTCAAAACGAGGAGGTTGTTCAACATAGACTTGTTCCTCTATGATGCCATTCAAAAAGGCACTTTTCACATCCATTTGAAAAAGTTTAAAATTCATATGACATGCAAAAGCTAAGAGAATCCTAATGGCCTCTAGTCTTGCAATGGGGGCAAAGGTCTCATCATAATCTATTCCTTCTTCTTGGTTGTATCCTTTGGCAACCAATCTAGCATTATTTCTAGTAATGAGACCTTGCTCATCTAAATTGTTCCTAAACATCCACTTACAACCTATAATTGGGTGTGCCTTGGGCCTAGGGACAAGTTCCCATACTTTGTTTCTCTCAAATTGATTGAATTCTTCTTGCATAGCAAACACCCAACTCTCATCATCAAGAGCCTCATCAATTGACTTTAGCACAAGTTCAGAAACAAATGCAAGATTATTATCTAAGAGTTGAGATCTAGTACTTACACCCTTAGAAGTATCACCAATGATTAAGTCCTTGGGGTGATACTTAGAGAATCTTCAATCTTTGGGAGATCTTGTCTTGGCTCATTTTCTTGTTGATGTTGATGTTGGTCTTCATCTACTTTTGATGAATCACCTTCTTCCTTTTCTTTATCAACTCTCCTTATAAGATCATCCAATTCCAGCTTTTGAAGATCACCTACAAGATCATCAACAAAAATACCTTTCCCAAGATCAAATTTACTAGATTCATCAAAAACAACATTCATAGATTCTTCAACTACCATTGTACTTTTGTTAAAGACTCTATATGCTTTACTTTGGTGGAATAACCTAAGAAGATTCCTTCATTTGTTTTGGAATCAAATTTCTCAAGATTATCCTTGGTGTTCAAAATATGGCACCTACATCCAAATACTCTTAGGTATGTAACTTTGGGTTTTCTACCATTCCAAAGCTCATAAGAAGTTTTATTGAGAATGGGTCTTTTCAAAACTCTATTTGCAATATAACATGAGGTATTAATGGCTTCGGCCTAAAAGTAATTTGGTAA